>PVIY010001136.1:0-92351 GCA_004026745.1 Myrmecophaga tridactyla
AGCAGGGTGCAGAGCTGGGGACACAGAGGTAGAGTACAGTGGGAGGCTGATGGGAAGGCTGTATGGATGCTTGGGTGCTGGTCTGCAGGTAGGGTGTGGGTGGGCACGTGGAGCATGGGGGTTGTGGTTATCAGGGTGTAGGGTAGGTGCCACAAAGGTCAGAGTGGGGGGTCAGGGTGTGGGTGTGCCCTTGCATAGGGGGAGGGCCCAGAGGGCTCTAGATGCAGATGTAGGAGTGTGTAGGGGCGGGCTCAGGTCATTGCGGGATGTTAGGGATGTGTGTGGTGTTGGGTGGGCGGTGCCCTGGCACGAGTGCGCATGTGTAGAGGGTGGGTCGGAGGAGGTGTGCATGCGTGCCCAGGGGCTATGTAGCACAGATCCTCCCATGAGCACCTGCCAGGCGTGGGAGCAGGGCGCTTGTGCTGGGGGTTGGCACAAGTGTGCATGTTTGTGGGGCAGGGGGTTGGGGTGCAGGTGTCAAGAAGTCAGTGCACGAATACATGCACGGCAAGTGTGGCTGTGCGGGTGTGCAGGTCTGGGGTTTGGGGCCCTGGTGTGCACTGGTCTAGAGGCTGGGGACTCGTGTGTGTGCATGTGCAGAGCTCAGGGGCAGCAGGCTGTGGTGGCATCTGCATGGGCTGGGGGCAGGTTTGGCCGGGCTGTGCAGGTCAGCACTTGCCGGGAGCTGTGCACGGATCTGGCGGTAAACTGATATACACATGTGCAGAGCTGGGGGAGTGGGGCGCGTTTAGCCTGGTATAAAGGTCAGCGTTAGCAGCCTTTATGTGCTGGCAACCACTTGCTGGGTCAAGGAGGGTTAGGTGGGTCTGGAAGGGGCCAGGCAAGAATGCGTCTGCACAGGAGAGGTGGTTTGGACTAGGGCTGACTTGCCCGCACTTGGGGTGGGTACAAATGGGAGGCGGGTCAGGAGGGTGGTGGTGGGGCGCTTGGAGCCTGGGGAGTGGGGGTGGGTAATGGGGTTCAGGTGCGGGTTGTGGGGCTGCACTGGTGAGGGTAGTGTGTTTAAGGGATGTGACTTGGCTTACTTCCTAGTCCCCATCTCCCCATCTACGCACTCCTGAAGGCTCCGGGCTTCCATTTGGAGAGGAGATCTCCAGGCTTCTGTTTGGAAAGGAGTGAATTAAGCTATTGGCCCCAGCTGAATGGTCTGCAGTTCTTCAAGTCTCAGTTCAGCTTTTGCAACCAGACCCTCCCAGGTCACTTACAGCCTGGAATCACTGCCTCAGTCGCCTTCTTGTCCCTTACTCTAGCTGTTCCTTGGAGCAGGGGTGAACTAGACCTATCCTAATCTGCCATCTTCTTTATTCATCCTTTTTGAGTCACCGTTTGAGTTACCTCCTTGGGAAGACTTCCTGGATTCCCCAGTTGAATGAGTTGCTTCTTTTGGTGATGCTACAAGACCTTGCAAGTACTTCTAGCCCAGAACTTATACAGTTCTGTAATTATTGTCTGTCTTTCCCCTGTTCTGTGAGATCCTTCAGGGCCACAACCATCTCTTCAACTCTGTACCCACAGCACCCAGCCCACTCCCAATGTGTGTTGAATTGAATTGGGTCAGTGAGTGAATTTCAGTGGTGGAATGTGGCATCCACTTCATATTGGTAAATGATTATATTTGTATCTTTGGCCCAAAGAGGGCTTTTTAAGGCAAATCCTACAATTTTTTGAGCCAGTTTAATGGTTGTGATATAAATGGATATTAGAGTCAGATAGATATGGGTTCAAGTTATGGTTCCACTGTTTGCTACCTCTTCAACTCTGGGCAAGGTTTTTAATTAACTGAACCCTGAGTCCTCCTGTGTGAAATGGGAATAATTTCCATTTGTTGTGAGATGTTACTTATTCCCATTTGATGTCTATTTCATAGATGTTATTTATTCCCATTCGATGTTACTTATTCATTTGTTGTGAGGATTAAAACGTGAGAAACACACAAAAATGCTGGTAGTGTGATATAGAAGCCCAAAACCTTTTATTTCTCTTATAGTTCTGTCTCTGGTTTGGGGGAGGTAGTCCCAAGTTACAGCTGTCCTGCATCACGGTTGCCCTGTGACACTTATTAATAGTGTACTCTTTTACTTTAAACACTCCTGGTTTGGATGATAAATTATCAGGTTACCCTGTTAATGAATCTTGAAATGGCATCTGACTTTTGGCCAACAGTACAGACTTGACTTCTGCATGACAACTGGAGCCATAATACCAAACAACTGAAGGTACGGAGAAAAGGCAATTGAAAGCCCCAATCCTAAAACAGGCATCTCTGGTACACAGCAGAGACCACTGTAGTCATTCTGGAACTTAAGTGCACTTAAGGGTAAACCCAAATATCACCAGCCATTCAGCAACTTTTGGAGACTTTGCTTTCCAAAATGGGTCAGAGAGTAGTCATTTTTTGGCTTTAAAATACTGATGCCATTTCCCCACCTCATCCTCTAGAAACTAAGCTGTCTGCTGGATAGTGTTCCTTTCCTGATAGTAAAACTATTTCCACTCATTGCTCACTCTTTAGACTCTCAGTCTTAATTTTCATTTTTTAACCTTTAACTATAAATGAACCACCCACCCTTCCATAATTACAATTTTGACATTTTTTGCTTGATTGAGTTCCTAAATGGTGAAGCTTAAAGTCTTATTACCATCATATCTCTATCACCTATCTCCAGTAACTGGCACATGGCAGTGTTTAACACACATGCATTGAATGGATCCAGAATGAGTATGAATTACAAGGTCAAACCTTTCATTGGCCTTGAGTGAATTTGCCAGGCCAGAGTGGGCTTTCCATTTGCCCAGGGCCCCTGTGGATGAGGTGGCTGGGTTTATGTGGAAGCAGTCCCAGGAAATGGGCAGTCTAGGCTTAATATGTCTCAGTGATTTGCCAAAGACTTCCTTAGACTTATTTTATGGGACGGGTCACCACTACCAGGAAACAAAACTGTTAATTGCCCAAATGAGATCCTTCTGGGGAAAATCATTATTTATTAGTAGGTATTAAAAAAAAAAAGCCTGTGACATGGTTTTTCTCATCTATCCTGATTTTAAAGAGACAGAGGCTTTAGAGAAAAGACAAATTGAATGAGTAAGGGAAGGACTAAAGAGATGTTTGAGTGAAGTGAGTGGGAGAGTTATCCATCTGCACACAAATAATTCACATGTCTGGTTGGTTCTTTGATCTTAGAATTGATTCCATGATCCACATTTTGCCAGCTTCCCTAGAGCAGAGCTCATGCAACTCCAAGGTCCATGCAATATTGCATTTCATTAAATGCAACACATATTAACCACAGTTTCATCAGTACAGAAGCCACTCTAGGTATTTAAGGTAGAAAGAGGTTTAATGGAAGGAATTAGAGATTTCCACAGCTGCTGGAAAGTCTGGGGATTCTTTCAGGAAATTTCACAGGTCTCAGGGCAACTGCCTGACTGCTCTCAGCTGCATAACCTGAAGATCGATAAGTCCCAGGAGGTTGATCAGAGGTGTGGGAGCTGCAGTTGGTAATTAAACAGTTGGAAACACTGATGAAGATGATTCTCAAGGTGATGCCCCAAACATCTACCCTCTGCCAATGCCCGCATGACTGCAGATAGCTGCCCCTGGAAGGCTTCTCAGTCTTTCAGAGCTCCCTCAAATTTCTCTCTGTGGTAGAACTAACTCTGAACCATAGTAGAAAGAGATTGTGGTGAAAGATATTGCATACTTTTTGAGTAGCCAGGATGAGGATGCGGGTGAACTGATTACAGACAATCCAACACACAGCTCTATATTCATTTAGCGAGTAGTAAATGAAGACCTGCTGTTCACCAGAGCCATACTTATGTTATTCTTGTTTCTCCAAGATATATATATTTTTAAATTTTGTTTTGGTAACATGTCTAAAATTTTCCTCTTCAATTGCATTCAGATATATAATTCGGTGGTGTTAATTACAATCACAATGGATTACAGCTATCACCATCATCTATTACCACTTTTCCATCACAAGTCAGAAATTCTGTACCAATACAGCTTTAACTCCCCTTTCCCTAGCCCTCCCCAGCCTTGGTAGCCTGTGTCGTGGTTTCTCACTCTGTAAATGTGTTTATTCTAATTGTTTCATATCAATGAGATCAGACAATGTTTGTCCTTTTTATTTAACTCGACATGAAGCCTTCAAGGTTCATTGATGTTGTTGCATGCATCAGAACCTTGATCCTTCCCATGGTGCATAATATTCCATTCTATGTATATATAACATTTTGTTTATCCATTCATTTGTTGATGGACACTTGGGTTGCTTCCATCTTTAGGCAATTGTGAATAATGCTGCTATGTACACCAGTGTGCCAATATCTAATTAAGAACCTGTTTCAATTCCTTTGAATATATACCCAGAAGTGGTATTGCTGGGTCAGATGGTAATTCTGTACTTAATTTTCTGAGGAACTGCCGAATTGTTTCTACAGTAGCTACAATATTTTACATTCCCACCAATAATGAATGCTTCTTTACATCTTCTCCAACACTTGTTATTAATTATTTTTATTAGTAGCCATTCTAATGGGTATAAAAGGTATCCCTGATGGCTAATGATGTTGAGCATCTTTTCATGTGCTTTTTCATGTATATATATAAATGTACATACATATTTATATATATATATAATCTTTTTTAGATAAATTCCTATTCAAGTATTTTTCCTATTTTTGATTGGTTTTTTTTTCATAGTTAGTTCATTTTAGTGAGACCATACATTATTTTTCCTTTTTCTTTCTGGCTTATTTCACTCAACATAATGACCTCAAGGTTCATTCTTCTAGCTGCATGTCATGTGACTTCATTCCTTCCTGCAGCCCCTCATTATTCTATCATAAGTTTACACCACATTTCACCCTTCCATTTATCAGCCAATGTACACTTAGGCCACCTCCATCCATTGCAAATGGTGAAAAATGCTGTGATAAACACCAATGTTCAAATGCCTAGCAGTGTCTTTGCTTTCAGTTCTTCCAAGTCTTTGTCTACTAATGGGGTTGCAGGATCATGTGTCAACACAATATTTTGTCTCCTATGAAGCCATCACACTGCCCTCCAGAGGGGTTGCACCATTCTACTTCCCTACAGTATTAACACATAGTTAACCCTAAATTATAATCACATAGTTATGCATTCACCACCACAATCTGTATGAGAACATTGCCATTTTTTCCACAAAGAGAGAAGAGGAGAAAAGAGAAATGATTTCCTTTTGACCCACAGATTGTTTAAGAGTATGTTATTTAACTTATATATTTGTGGCTTCTCCAGTTCTTCTCAGGCTATTGATTTCCAACATTATTCCATTGAAATGAGAATGTATAATTGTAAACTTCTAAAAGTTATTGAGACTTATTTTATACTTACCCTGTGGTCTATCCTGGAGAATGATCCATGTGCACTTGAGAAAAATTTGTATCCTGCTGTTTCGGAGTGCAAGGTTCTTTGTATGTCAGTTGGGTCTAGTTCATCCATCATATTATTCAAGTTCTCTGTTTCCATATTATATTCAGTCTAGATATTCTATCTATTGATGAAAGTGGTGTATTGATGTCTCCTACTATTTCTGTAGAGGTGTCTATTTCTCCCTTCAGTTTGCCAGTGTTTGCCTTATGAACTTGGGGCACTGTGGTTAGCTGCACAAATATTTATGATTGTTATTTCTTCTTTGTGGATCAGACAAAGAAGGACAAACATAGTCTACATGTTTGTCCTTTTTATTTAACTCGACATGAAGTTTTCAAGGTTCATCTATGTTGTTGCATGCATCAAAACCTCGATGCTTTTCATGCTGCATAATATTCCATTCTATGTATATATAACATTTTGTTTATCCATTAATCTATTGATGGACACTTGGGTTGCTTCCATCTTTAGGCAATTGTGCATTTGTCTTTTGCAACAGTTTTTACTTAAAGTCTATTTTGTCTACTATTAGTATATCTACCCCAGCTCTCTTTTTGTTTCCATCTTCTTCCATCCTTTCACTTTCAACCTATTTGTGACTTTGAGTCTAAGATGAGTCTCTTGTAAATAAGATACATTTGGGTCATGACTTTTTATACATTCTGCCAATCTGGGTCTTAAGTTAATGGGAATTTAACCCATTAACTTCAGTATTATTACTAGAAAGTTAGTACTTCAACCACTTTGTCCTTTGTTTTTATATGTCACATCATTTTTGTCTTTTTTGCTTTATTGCAACCTCCTTTTCTGTATTGCTAATCTTTTGTGATATAGTTGATTGATCCCTTTCTCATTTCCATTTCTGCCCATTTTTTTTTTTTTTTTTTAGCCTGGGTAGGCACTGGGAATCAAACCAAAGTCTGCGGCATGGCAGGTGAGAACTCTGCCTGCTGAGCCACCGTGACCTGCCCCCATGTATTAGGATTCTCTAGAGAAACTAAATCAATGGGGAACACGCGCAAATACAAAATTTATAAAAGTGTCTCACATGACCATGGGAACACAGAGTCCAAAATCCACAGGGCAGGCTGTGAAACCAATGATTCAGATGGAGAGTATGGACGAACTCCACAGGAGAGGCTCGCCAGCCGAAGCAGGAAGAGAATGTCTCTCCTGAATCCTCCTTAAAAGGCTTCCTGTGATTAGATTAAGCATCACTCATTGTAGAAGACACTCCCCTTTGGCTGTTGATTTCCAACATTATTTCATTGAAATTAGAATGTATAATTGTAAACTTTTTAAAGTTATTGAGACTTGTTTTATACTCACCCTATGGTCTATCCTGGAGAATGATCCATGTACACTTGAGAAGAATCTGTATCCTGCTGTTTTGGAGTGCAAGGTTCTTTATATGTCAGTTGGGTCTAGTTCATCCATCATGTTATTCAAGTTTTCTGTTTCCATATTGATATTCAGTCTAGATATTCTATTTATTGGTGAAAGTGGTGTATTGACATCTCCTACTATTTTGTAGAGGTGTCTGTTTCTCCCTTCAGTTTGCCTTATGAACTTGGGGCTGCGGATGCAGCTGACATGATCATGATTTAATTCTATGAAATGTCCTCATCACAACAGACAGGCCAGCACTTGCCCAACTAGACAAACAGGAACCACCACTTGGCCAAGTTGACACATGAACCTGACCGTGACACCCCATTTCTGTACTTTTAAAAATACTTTCTTTGTGGTTACATTGGGATTCATATTATACAACCTAAGTCTATAGCTTATTAATTTGTGGAGATAACTACTTAACTTCAGTAGCGTACACATTTTCTGTACCTAAATACCTGTTTTATCTCTTTATGTTGTTTTTGTCCCCCATTGCCTCTTCATTTTGCATACACATTAACAGGAAATATGATTATTGCTTTTCCAAATGTATTCTAACTCTTATAAGAATTAAAGAGTAGAGTTATATATTGGGAATACAGTACTTTGAGTTTTGCACTTATTCCTTTATGGAAGATCTTCATTTCTTCATACTGCTCCAAGCATTCTCTCCTGTCTTTTCCTTTCAACCCGAAGGACTCCCTTTAGCAATTCTTGTAGGGCAGGCATTTCAGTGACAAATTCTCTTAGTTTCTGTTTATCTGTAAATGTTTTAAACTCTTCTTCTGTTTTGCAGGATAAAGAATTTTTGGCTGGTAATTTCTGATGAGGAATGGGCACTTAGTCTTATTGGGGATCCCTCATATGTGATGAATCACTTCTCTCTTGCTGCTTTCAGAATGCTGTCTTTATCTTTGTCACTTGGCATTCTGATTAGTATGTGTCTTGGAGTAGGTTTATCCTATTTGGAGTACATTATGCTTCTTGGACATAGGTATTTATACCTTTCATAAGAGTTGGGAAATTTTCAGCCATTATTTCCTCAAATATTCTTTCTGCCTCTCTTCCCTTCTCTTCTCCTTTTTGGACTCACATGATGCATATACGCTTCATGCTGCCACACAAGTCTCTTAAACACTGTTCAGTTATTTCTATTTTCTCTATCTGTTCTTCTGACTATGTGATTTTGATTATTCTGTCTTCTATTTCACTGATTCTTCTGCCTGTTCAAATCTGCAGGTGTATGTCTCTAGTATATTTTAATTCTCTATTATTGTGCTTATCACCCCTATAATGTCTTTTATGTTTTTTTTTATTTTTCTAATTCTTTAATTTTTGCTCACTCATTGTCTTCTTAATATCCTTTAGCTCTATGCCCATATTTACTTTATTTCTATGCATATTTTCCTCATCTTCTTGAATTGATTTAGGAGATTTGATCTTCCTTGAACTTCTTTGAACTTCCTTGATTAGTTGTCCCAAAGTCCTCATCTACTGTGAAGTTTTAATTTGTTCTCTTCACTGAGCCATATCTTCCTGTTTCTTAGTATGACTAATCTTTTGCTTATGTCTGGACATCTGATTATTTTGATGTGGTATCTCTGAAGGTTAGTTTCTCCCTCTTGCCTAGGGTTTTATTGTAGATTGGTCACGTGTTAAGGCTCTTCTTTGACACTTGGCTCAGCTTACCTGTTTCTTGACCTGGACATGTGGCGCAACTGTTAAGATTGCCCTTTTATGTATGATTGTTTCACTTCCAGGAGAAAACCTGCTTTCCTCTTTTCCTTCCCTGGGAATCATGATCCATGCTGTTTTTTTTGTGTGTTTGCAGAATTTTCTCACCAACTCTTATGACTTTTTCAAGTATTTTTCCTCACTCAATGCCCCCTTTTCACCACACTTTTCAGACCTGGGACACATCCTACCTTAAAGCTGTTCAGTTTTTCCTTTTCTCCTTGAGGCTTTCCTGCCTCCAGTAACTTCCTTATTAGGTTATCCCACCCCAGGAATACAGATGAGGTCAATGTTCAAAAGGCCCATTGTTTTGTTGCTGTTTAGGTGATCATCAATGAAAGACCCAGTTGGCCAATGGTTCTTGCCAATAGTCATTTCCTGGGACTCTCGTGTGTCCTGGGTGAACATTTGTATATATACTTTCACCAGCATCTTGATTTCTGCCCTTGGTCTCTGTGGCCTTGGGTCCCTGTGCCTGGGTGTGTGTGGGACACTGGCTGCTCTAAGTGTCTCTGTGGTCTGAATCCACAGCAGGAGATACCCTGGCTATGCTGCTTCTGTATCTCTCTTAAACTGCATGGGATTGAATAAGAGGAAGAGGTCTGGACTGCCAGGTCCAAGTTGTATAAATCCTACCCTTTTTTGTGTGTGTTTTTTCCTCTTTTTATTTGAGTCAGCATTTGTGGATCTTTCTTCAGTCTCTGTCATCCTTCAGTTCCAAGCAATTTGTTCTTTTATTAGTTGTTTCTGAGGTGAGACTTTTCTAGAGGTTGTCTTATATCGCATGTTGATGACATCACCTTTCTAAGACTCTTGAGCAAGGTCTGTATCTTCTAATTTTTTTTTCTATCTTCCACAGTTGGCGCACTTCTGGGTAAACAGCAGGTATTCATTGATTGCCTGTTGACTTAGCTGACCTTCAACATAGCTAGCTACCATTTTCAATGAGAGAGAGTGAAGAGAAAAATATAATATACATGTACCTATAAGTATAAATAAATATTTATGTGTATATGTGGTATATATTTAATATAATTAAAGTGTTAAAATAACATTTATTTTATCACCTACTAAAACAGCCATTTACTAACATTTTCTGTTTATTTGCTTTTCAGTTTTTTTTATATAGAATTATTCCATTATTATTACTTTATATCTTTATTTTCCCTTAATGTTATACCACTGGTATTTTAATGCTATTATATTTGTAAAGATAATTTTAATAGCTGAAGAGCAATCCATTAAGTGAACTCATTATTGTTTATTTAATCATTCTCCTGATGTTGGACATTTAGATCATTTTCGATATCAGGTATTGTTTAAGTCTCCTTTTCCTTTAGGAGTTGGTTGACGATTTGGGGCCTGAGTGAGATTTGTGAATTTTTCTTCCTCCCTCTTTCAGCCCTTGATGTGACCAAGCAGTCTTGGGGATATTGCTGGCTTAGAGGCCGCTAGTGTACAAGGAAACACTCAGCTTATTGGCCAGGCTGGGTGTCTTTGCCCCCAGGGATACTTGATTAGGGCAGATGAAGGTATCCTGGGCTGGGTGGCCAGAAGGAAACCTGGCTTCTGGTCCTGGCTCTGCCACTTAGCTTCACTGTAACGCTGAGCCTGTGCACTCCTCTCTTGGGTCCCCAGTTTTCCCACATTTGCCTGAATGACCAGTCAGGCTATGGACCCTCCTAGTTCTTCTGTTGTTCAGATTTATCTCATTCCTAACTTGCCTTGATATAAAGACCTGTCATGCCACTTTCCTCCCATCTTGATTTGTCAAGCAGAATCCTTCTTGAGGGTGTGTTGTGGCCAAATCAGGGGTTCAAAACCCCTCCCACACCTCTCTGCCTTTATGCATGCTGTTTTCTCTGCTTGCATTACCCGTATTCCCAACTTGAAGGGAAGTACCCCTTTTACTTTCCCTTCTCCTACTTGTAATTTGAGATACAATGCAGATGTTCCCTTCTTGGAGAAATCTTCTCTAACTGCTGTCCAGGCTGCTGCAGCTCTGTGCACAGGCCTCTTATCACACTTACTGTGCTGTCTGCCCTTATCCTCCTTGAATATATGTTTCTTGAAGCACACATCTCATCTCACTCATCTCTGTCAAGGCACCTGACACATGGTGGGTGTTCCACGACTGTGTTGAATAATCAAGTAAAAGTATATCACCCAAAGCAAGCTCACCTTTTGCTGACAAGTCTGGGACTGACAGAATAAGCTCAAACCACTCTTCCTCAATTGAAAAACAGGAAAGTGACTTATGGAGGTTTCCTTTGTTTCCCTTGTCAGAGCAGGATGCACATTTTTAGTGTAGAGAGTTCCAAGCTGAAGGGTTTTACCTTATCAGCAATATCCATTTCCATCATCTCTTTAAATGTTAATTAGAATCTCTGCAGGGATGTCTGGCAGAATAATTCAGCTTCACTCTGAATAATTTTCATCCTTTTTGTGCAGAAAGCTGCAGGTATGGAATCAGGGTGTTACCTGGCCACCACTGAAGTCCTCTGATCTGCACTCATATTTCTCTCATTTCAGTTCCCTCCACCTACTGCCTTTGCAGCTTGCCCACTTGTTTTGAGAAAAGGCTGGCCTTGGTGCACCTCCTGTGAAGAAGCTGAGGTAGAGATAAAAGTCAGTATCATTAACTCATTTAATCTTCATGAGCACCTTTTTTAGGTAGGTTTTATCATCTCCATCTTTAAAAATGAGGAAGCTGAGACCCAGAGAATTTAATTTATTTGTCTAAAGTCATAAAAAGTTTAAGTGGCAGAGATGGGATTCAAGCCTGGTTCCAAATTCTCTGATATTCCATGATACAGGCCAGACAAGAAAATCAACATCTACCTTTTACTGGGGGCTTCTTGTATGCAGGTTCTGTGTTAAATAATGTTTTAAAACATATTAACTCATTTGCTTTAAATTAGCCCTCATAAAACTTTCTGGAGCAAGCATATTAACTCCACTTTGCACTAAGATGAAGAAACTGGTGTTACAGGAGGTTAAGCAGCTTATACAAAGCTACAGAGCTGCTAAGTGGCTTCCCCCTTCTATCTAACTCTGAAGGATGGCCTTTGCCCATGCCTCTTCCTTCTCTGTCTGGTGTGTCTGTGTCTCTTCCCTCTTCCAAAGATCCTTGAAGACAAGAGCTGTGTTCAAGTCACCATGTAGTGCAACTTACTAAGTATCCTCCACAGTAGGAATGACCTATGGGCTAGCCTGCAGCTGGTCACCTTGATCTACCAGGGGTCTCTGTGGACACTGGTTGTGCCGGTTTGAAGGTATTATGTACCCTAGAAAAGCCATGGTTTACTCCTGAGTCGATCTTGTGGAGGCAGCTGTTTCTTTGAATTCTGATTCGATAATGTAGGTTGGAAACTTTTGATTAGATTATCTCCTTGGAGATGTGACATGCCCAATTGTGGGTATTAACTTTTAATTAAATGGAGATGTGACTCCACTTCGTCCAAGTGGGTCTTGATTAGTTTACTGGAATCCTTCAAAAGAGGAGACATTTTGGAGAGAGTCAGAAATGACAGAAACAAGAGAAATGACAGAGACTACAGAAACAACAGAAGCCTCAGAGCTGACAGAAACTTCACAGCAGAGCGGACTCAGATGCAGACATGCGGAGAACAGAGACACGGATGTTTGGAGATGCTTGGAGCCCAGCAGACATTGCCATGAGATGTTAAACAAGCCAGACCTGGAGAGAGTCAAGGGAAAACCAAGAGATGAAAGGCAGCCCCAGAGAAGCAAAGTGAGGAGCACCTGCCGGGATTTCCTTGGAGAACAGGGGAGAAGGGGCGCTGCACAGGATTAACAAACAGACACAGGAAGTTAGTTCAGTGGGGTCATGGGACTCAAGCTCATCAGGAGCAAGAGACCCAAATGTACTGACGTCCACGTATTTATTGTATTCTTACATGGAAACTGCTTTAGGAAGTATAATCAAAGCAAGATTATTTTTGAATATCTGTCATGCCTGCAAAGCTACAAAGTTCCTGCCCCAGGAACTGTTTATTACTTATCAGAATGCTCTCTTTTCAGGTCTCTTCAGGCTTTTGAGTCAGCGTCTCTGAGAGTATTTGCTTCAGCAGTTTACCACATTAGCAGGGCATGGCGTGCCTATGCCCCATGCCCTCGGCTGTCAGTCAACCGCTCGAGCCTTCAGAGAACCATCTCCAACAAACACCCACAAGAACAGAGGCTGAAAGCATAGAGCCCAGGAGCAAGGGACCAGTGTGTCTTCCCAGCTGACAGGTGTTCCAGACGCATCAGCCTTTCTCGAATTAAGGTATCTTTATCTGGATGCCTTAGTCTGAACATTTCCATAGACTTAGAACTGTAAACTTGTAACTTATTAAACTCCTCTTTTGTAAAAGCTGCTCCAGTTCTGGTATATTGCATTCTGGCAGCTTTCAAACTAATATACTGGGTTTCCCACTTGGGAAATCTCTGCCAATGAGCCACATGGCTCTGATCTGATGGCCAGCATACCACCATTCCCCTAATAGCTTGGGAAGCTCTTGTTGAATAGGATTTTCCATTGTGCAAGCTGTACTTCTAAGATGCAATCTTGGAGCTGGGGGGAACCTCTCTGGATTGCTCTAATAGATTACAGCAATGTCTCTTAACTAGTCTCCTAGAAACCTCTCTTGCCTCCCTCCACACAAAAGCCAGAATGATTATTTAAAAATGCAAAGCTGGTGGTGTCAGTTATTGCCTGAGAACCCTTTCATGGTTCTTTTGCTCTTAAGGTAATGGCCCAAATCCTTAAATTGACCATTGCTTGGGAATGCCTGTCTTACCTCAACATTACTTGTGTACCCTCTCTGTGCTTCAGCCACATTACTATTTCAGTTCCTTGATTTGCTTTTTCTACCTTAGGGCTTGTTGCTCATGGTATTCCTTTATTCTTCAATATTCTCTCTGCTATGCATGGCAAATTCTTCATTATCTTTTAAATTTTGACTTGTCCCTTCCTCAAGAACCATTCCTGACTCTTGCACAGCTAAATCAATTCTTCTTGTAGTTTTTGTACTTTTTCTTCATGCTACTTACCACAAGTTATTATTGCATATTTATTAGTGTAAGCAATATTTCAGTGTTGTTCCCACATAGGAATGTAAGCTCCAGAGGCATACAGCATGGTGCCTCTGCACAGTAGGCTGTTATGGATTGGTGCTGAAAAAAAATTGCGTGTTAAGAATTGGGCTATACACATCTATAACTGAGAATTTGGAAACAGGCTTGGTATTCTATTAAGACACTTGGATTTTCCAAAACTGACTTTCCAGAGTCTGTTCTTGAAAGCCTTTATTATCCAAATGAAATTATCCTTGCCCACTGAACATCAGGGCTAAGGGAAACACACAACTGGAAAGAATTTCTGCTTGTAATTAAATTATAGCCTAATGAAGTAAGTGACATATTGATCTGTCTGGGACTTTGTGTTACCTACTAATTTCTGGTCTAAACCAATTAAAGACCTAGGGGAAAAAACTCTTTCCTTCTTTAGAGAAGATGTAAGAAAAGTCCTCAGAGAATCATGGAGGAGATTGGGCTTTACAGAGAGCCTGGAAGGGACAGAAGGAGGGACCGGCAGGTCCCGCAGCTCTGCTTTCACCCAATCACGTCTAGGGGGAGTCAGGTGAGTAAGATTGGGGTTTTGAAATCTTAATCAACTTGGATGGTGGAACTGCACCCCGCAATCCACTGAGTTTTCTTATCCCTCAGGAGAGGCAAAATATAAGAAAACAATCTGGTCCGAGGGATATAGTCTAAACAATTAGCATCTTAGATCTGTCCCATGGTTCATAGGAGTAACTGCTGAAAAAAAGAGTAAGCACTTGTAGAGCACTGTTTTGTGATCTACATGCTGGTTACATGGGTGTATTCAGGTTGTGAAAATTCATTAAGCATTGTGTGTATTATACTTCAAACCAAAGTTTAAAAGATATTAAAGTTTCTTATCTGTGGGAAGGCTTGGTGCCCTTAATATGCTAATGTGCACTGCCACCTTTTAAGAAGGTGAACAGTATTTCTCAATCTCATTTGAACACAGAGTTCTCCTCTTCATTTTTATAGAGTCCATTGTGGAACTAGTGTTCTGTAGAATATGCGCTTAGAAACACTGTTCTAAACAAATTAATTTCAAATCCCACACTCAGGCGTTAAGTTCCCTTGAACCTCTGGATTGTTCATTGTAATCTTTTCCTTTACTTTGGTCAGTAACACCATTTCTTCTCCTCTTAGAACCCATGGACTCAAACCATCCTTCCAGGCTCTGTTCAAGTCCGCTCTCCTCCAAGGATCCTTCCCTTACTTTCTAAATCAATTTCAATCCTTTTCTCAGTAAAACATGGCTTTCTAAAATTCCTGGGAAATAAAGGGTTCCAGAAAACAATATTTTCTAGCTGTTGGAGGGATTGTTTTTGGCATGAAAACATTACTTAGCCTAATTCTTTTGAACCATACTGAATAATTCAACATCTAATTGAAAAGAGAACACTGAATGTAACTCAATCTTGTTTTCATGGCATGATATAGAGAGAAGATTATTTGTTGGAAAGGCTAGAAAAGTTGTGTTTCTGGCTCAGCTCTACCACTGAGGTGGGAGGTCTAAAAAATTCTCTTTCTGCCTTGGCCTCTGGTAAAATGAAGTCTTTGGCCTAGGTGGTCTTCAAGCTTCCTCGCAGCTCTAACATTCTATGATGTTCTGGGATGAAAGAATTCCAGGAAATTGAATGATGTGAGGCAAGTCCATGTAAGTTCATGTTAGATTTTATGTGATGATTTCTCACTGGCCACACAAATCAGTAAGTATTGCTCAATTATGCTTATGAAGAGATTTTTAAAAACATTCTAATTGGTACTTAACTCTATTTGGTGAATAAACTCTGATTTTTACACAGTTACAGATTAGAAATCAAAGATTTCCTTAATCTTAAGTGTATTTTCTTCTTCATGACTGAGTCTGGCAGGCCTTTGATCATGAACTTGGACAGAATGTTGGTAATTTTATGCTTTTTGGAAATCCCCCACTGCCTGAGACATTACTCCTGAGGCCTCCCAAATCTGATTTGATCGCTTTTAATTTATTTCTGACATAAAGCTATTGACTGTGAAAGAGTTGATTTTCACTTTGCAGAAAGTTCATGAACTTCAATTTTGTGGGTTTCTGTTAATTAAATGATGCACTTGGCATACAAACTTCAGCTAAGGTCTTACTGTGCTCAAATCCATCATGTCTAACTTGCTTTCTACTGAATTTCCAAAAGTATCTGCTCCAGTTAGTTCTCTTTTCTCCTCAGGCTTCAGCCCACACATCCCTCTTGGCCTGCAAGGGACTATACTTTTCTTCTTCTCCATCTCAAATCTCCCAAAGCACGCAACTTTTCCCTTCCTCATTCAATTCATTTGCACATTATAACATTTCACAAATGTTTAATCTGTAAGGTACCAAAAAGTGGCACAGTCCTTCCCCCTCAAAAGGGGGTGGGGGTCAGAAGGAATAAGTACACCAGTAGTTACCAGTAGAGTCAATCTTTGAGTTGAGTCTGAAAAGGCAAGCAGAAGTTTACTCAGAAACAATTAAGGAATTGACACTAAGATAGAAGGAACAATATGTTCAAAACTACATAAGCTGTAAGAGGAGGAGATGTAGGAGTGGGGCTAGAAAAGAGGTTGTGTTTGGTCTGTCTTGGGGGAAGAGCTGGAAAAGCAGTTTGTGGTTCCATCATCTGGGTGGAAGAAATGTCTTCCCTCTTCTCTGCTCCTGGCCCTGCTCTCTGGTCATCTCCAGCATATCACCTCAACAATATTCCCTTTGAGTTCTTTTTTCTATCTTCTCTTTCAGGCATGCTCAAATCTCATCTTTCTTCAAAGCATGCACACATACACACACCCCACCACAACCACCACCACCACGCTCTGCTGTAAGCTTGCACCTCCAGGTCCTCAGTAATTAGTTTCCAGAGTTCTCTAACTTTTTTCTAGTTCTTCACCTCCCGTTCTTCCCATCCCATTGCAATATTGCTTGAGAGAAAAAATGAAGGTGTGTTTTGGGGTATTACCATCCAGCTTTTAGACTTTTTAATCTTGAACTTATGAGTCAGTTTTTGGTCTGGTAAATTTTAAAGAATGCCATTTTCTCTTCATTATTTATTTGCTGTTCATGCACACTCAGTTCCTCCCTGAATATATTTAACTTAGTTAAAATATACTTAGTTGAAATATATATTAGTTAAAATATATTCCCTGCACAATTGCATAATGCCAATACTGGTATTGCTTTAATTCCAAGTCAATGGTGGGAAGTCAGCAAAGGTTGTGGTGTGATGTCCATTTGATGCAAACATTGAAATGTGCAGGATTGGGAAAGAAGAAAACAAGACAGAGAGCTGATTCACTCTTTCAGGGGGAAATGCCATAAGGGCTATCGGTGGGCTTATGTGCAGAGGTCATTCTTTCATTCCAGTTACTTAACATTTTTTTAGGTGTTACTGTCTGCCAGACATTGGAGATACAGAGATGCAAACTACATTTACTGAATTCATGGGTTCATAGTCTGAGAAGATAGACCAAAATGTCAGAGATTGCAATTTAGGAATTTTCTCAGGGCCAGAAGAGGGAGGTATGCTAAAGACACCAAGTGAGAGGAGTGGTGGTGGTCTTGGTCAACTGAGGTGTCTTGAACTATGTCTTGAAGGCAGATTGAAGCCTTTAGTTTCCAGGCAGCTAAAGGAGGAAGGGTATTCTAGGCGGAGGGAGCAGAGAATTCTAAATGCACAGAGACATGAAAGCGTGATGCATTCAGGGAACTGCAGTTGGTTTTATATCTCATCACAGTGGCTAAGGCTTAGGGTGAAGAAGTGGCAAGAGGTTATATCATGAAGGTATTTGTGACCCATACCTAAGAGATGGGATTTTGTCTTTTAATAACAGAAGTCACAGAGGAATGTTAGTTGGGGATGTAAAATGATTAGAAATGTGTTTGTAACTGATGACTATGAAACATCCTTTTCCCTACCTTGCATCTTCATATCTCTCCCTTATCTTTACACTCAGACTCTTGCTCTTTCCTCTCCTTTCCCCCAGCCCCACCCAAACCTGCCATTCATTCTTCTTGATTCAGTTTTGCCACCCTCTATAACTGAAGACCCTACTTTCTCATCCCCCACATCTAATTTTCTGATTCTAATACTTTTTCATGCTTTTTACAATGATTTTCTCTTCTTTATCTCCCCAGTCCCTGCTACTGATTTTGTTTAAGTGCTCATTGTTTTTTTTCTAACATCTTGTCCTTGGATGCTTTTTTATTTTGTTAAAGCTGCCAGAATGTAATATACCAGAAGTGGGTTGGCTTTTATAAAGGGAATTTACTAAGTTACAAGTTTACAGTTCTAAGGCCATAAAAATGTCCAAACTAAGGCATACAGAGAAAGAGATCTTGACTCAGGAAAGGGCCAATGACGTTCAGCGTTTCCTTGTCAGCTGGGAAGGCACATGGTGATGTCTGCTAGTTTTATTTCCTGGCTTCTTGTTTTATACAGCTTCCCCAGGGGCATTTTCTTTCTGCATCTCCCAATGTCTCTTTCTGTGGTGGCTCTGAAGCTTTTCAAAAATGGTTCCTTTTTAAAGGACTCCAGTAAGTGGCCCACCTTGAATGGGTGGAAACGCATCTCTATGGAAACCACCTAATTGAAAGGTCCCACTCACAATTGGGTGGGTCACATCTCCATGGAAACAACTTAATCAAACAGATCCTACTCTACAATGTAGAATCAGGATTAAAGAACATGGCTTTTCTGGGTTATACAACAGTTTCAAACCAGCACATATGCCATCATAATTCTCCCATTTAGCCCCTGGTTAAAATGACCACTTTTCAAGAAGGAAACTCCCACAGCCCCTGCTGGGTGGACAGACAGACATGATTCATCCAGTATGGGGAGAAAATCAGGTCCAGGCCTCCAGAAATCTGAAATTGTACTTCAGAACCTTGAGCCTGCCTCTGGGGGTACCTTAATTGAATACTGAGAAAACATGACCTGGGAAGCCCTGTTTAGCATATTTAAATGTGAAACAAGAAAAACTGCCCTTTTGAGAGATATGCAGAAGGAAGAGAGAGTGAGACTTGATGTGGCCCCAGAGAGAAGGGGACTTACGGATAGGGTAGAATGGGGGCTGGGTTGAAATGTGTGTGTTCTGTTCCTGGCACCAGGCCTACCTGGGGGTTGACTGTACTCCGTCTTTGAACTTGTCTTGTTCCAAAAAATGCAGTTTTGCTTAAAGTTGCTCAAGTGGGCTCTATTCTTTATAACCAAAGACTCTTCAAGAGGAGATTGGTAGATTCCAGTTCACATTCAGGTCTTTCCAATCCTAACATCTCTGGTTTCCCCATATCCAGTAGCTTGTCCAACAAAGTACAGATTCAAGTGCTGCGTTGAATTGAAGCAAAATATGGCACACTTTCCATTGCTTCTATTACCTCTAAAGCATTGTGGCCTAGAACTGACCCTCATAACTGGTGCCAGGCATCCAGCTGTTCCCTTGGACTGGGCTTAATATGTGTCTGGAAATTTTTCCATTTATACTAACATAGAGAGCTTTTAATGATGTTAGGGAGTTTTAGTTATTTTTACGGAAGTATGGTTAGAAGTCATAATCTCACAGATCCTTGGACTTCCATTTATTCAAGGTTAATCTTATGCCTATTGTTTAACAGACACTGTGTCTGGCATTGGAGATACAGAGAAAATGAGATATAGCCCCTGACCTTGAAGAACTCTCAGGCATTTAGGGGAGATAGAAAATAAAATCATGCTCATAGTTATTGATGATGAAACTGAGGCCTAGAAGAGGGATATAATTTAATTGAAGATTTAATGCTCGTCTTGTTCTTTCTATGCTGAATATATATCCTGTTTGGGCACTATTTTGGTTTGGTAAAGTTGCCAGAATACAATATACCAGAAATGGGTTGGCTTTTACTGTAGGGATTTATAATTTAGAATTTACAGCTCTTAGGCCATGAAAATATTCAACTCAAGGCATCAGGAGGATGATAATATGGACTCTGAAGACAGACTTTTGGCATCTGTGATATCTCTGCCACTTGGGAAGGCACATGGCTAGCATCTTCTGGTCCTTCTCTCCTAGGTTTTGTTGCCTCCAGTGGCTTCCTCTCTGTTTTCTGTGGCTTCTCTCTTAGCTTCTCGAGAGCTTTTCTGTAAACTTCTCTGGGACCTTTTCCATGTGTTTCTCTGGGTTTTCTGTGTCTTTTATCCTTTCATAAAGGACTTCAGTAAGAAGACTAACACCCATATGAATGAGGTGGTTCACATCTCAGTTGAAATAACCTGATCAAAAGGTCCCACGTACAATACGTCTATACCTACGTGAACTTTTCTGGGCTACATAACAGTTTTAAATCAGCACAGGCACCAAATTATTCTAAATCCTTTGGCTCAATTGGAATAGATAGTGGTGAAAATTAGAAGTATACATTATTGATTTTAAGGAGAATTTGAATCTAGCTTCTTAGAAATTATATAAGATTTAAGTTTTAAGATTGCCAGTCATTAGACCTACTTTTGGGAACAATCAATTGAGTTCTTTAAGGTCATCCTACTTAATGAAAATTACAAAAATTAGATGCAAAATATGTAAATTACCTAATCAGTCAATTTCTGGTAATGACAAAATACAATAATTAGGTCAGCAACGAAGTGGTATCAATCTTAAGGAGGCCACACGGGGCAATTATACTTATTATCCTGAACCTACTGCTTTTTTCTAAAATGTGAAGAAAGTATATTACAAAATTAAAGTGGAGAATCTGCTGAGAGAAAGTAAGAGACAAGAAAGGGGAAAGCTTGAAAGTTGTGACAATAGCTAGGCTGATAGCCAGGTGGCAGGGGAGGGAGGAGAGACAGGAAGGATACAACTGAAAGTGCATCAGCTTTGCTGTGGGTGGCAGGGCTATCTGTGCTTTAGTAACTTGAAGGGCTATCTAGAAGAGTTCAGTATAGGGGAGAAAAGAAATTGAGAAGAGGATGGTCAGGTAGAAAGAGTAACTTATGCCAGATGTGGGGCAGGCAGTGAACAGGTATGCATGGTATAGGAAAAGGAGCAGTAGCATTAGTGATGTCAAGAGCAGCTCAGGGAATTACCCATGGCTGAGTCTGGGCGTAGAGCACATTGGTTAGCTGGAGGTTAAAGACATCTCTGTCAGCTGCACAGCAGGCAAGAAAATATCAAATATCATTGGGAACCAAAGATGCAGCACTTGGGAGAATTCTATTTCTGAATGTATAGGAATTTCATTTTGTCTATATTATTTGCTTAAAGTTGACTCAGGATTTCTCCGAATTGCACAAGGTTAAAAAAAAAAAAACCAACCAAAAACCAAAAAACTAGAGATGGGCTAAAATCCTGAAACATGATACTATTTTAAACACCTTTTTTTTTATCTGTTTGTTTGTTTTGGCTAGCCACTGGACATATTTCACATGGGCTACTTCACTTAACCTTGACAACAATTCTATACTGACTGGATGCTTTCAAAATACTAGAAAAACATGGAGATATTCAGTTTGAATTGGTTAATGGGAGTTTAAATTTAAAAAAAAATTATATGAAAAAATTTCAAACATGCTGAACTAGAGAGACTAGTACAATACCTCCTATGTACCTATCATGATTTCAGTATTAGTGAACTCACAGTTGCTCTTGTTTTATCTACACCTTCTCCTACTCTCCCCTTCTTTACAATTGGATTATTTTGAAGCAAATCCCAGACATCATAATATATCAAGTATTTCAAAGATAACTTAAAAATTTACTTAGTATCATCAAATATCAAGGTTCATATATATATATATTTGGTTTGTTTGAATCAATGTCCAAGAAGAGCCACACATTGCATTTGGTTGATTTATCCATGAAGTACGTAAATCTATGGCCTCCCTTTCTTTTATTATTCCATATTACCTTAAAATTTACTTTTGAAGAAACTGAGTCATTTGCCTCATAGAATTTTCTATATTCTGGGTCTTGCAGGTTGTCTTCCTTTGATATCATGAAGCATGTTCCATTTCCTTTAATCAGTAGTTAGATCTCAAACTTAATATGGCTTAGATGCAAAGTTTTTCCTTTGTTTTTGGCAAAACTATTTCACAGATGGTGGTGTGTACTTCCATCAGGAAGCAACAGTGTCTCGTTTCTCTTTTGGTGATTTTAGTAATCACTGATGTTCATGGCCTATTCCTGTATGTCTTTAGGAATTTGCAAAATGTGGCAAAATGGCGGCATTCTGTCACTCCTTCTTTATCTGTAAGCTGAACTACCTCGATAAAAGAGCTTTATCTTCGAGATCTATTTGATTGCTTATATAGAAAAAAAATCAGAAAAATACGTGTGATTATTTCCCTTTAATTAACACTTTTCAGAATACTGAATTAGTTCCTAGTATCCTCCAACCTGGACAAATGAAGTTGTGTGTTTATGAATTCAATGGATTTAAACATATTTGCTGTTTTTCAATCCACTACAGTTATTGTTTTTATTGATGCTCAAATTATCTCCTCTTTAGCCAAAGGGAACCACTTTAAATTGTCCCCTCAGTCCTTTTAATAGCACCTCAGTAGTCTTTGGTAGCTTCCTTGCTTTTTGGAATGTCATGATATTTCAGAGTCATCCTGTGCATTTCTGGCCCCAGATTTGAGATCAGCTGTTTCTCCAAAAAGTTTGGGATTCTTTTAGTGATAAATAGTATTTAGAGACCATAGGTACTAAGGGCTCAGTGCCACTGGGTTGGTTATTGTTTCTAGATCTCTTCAGTGGAAGGGTCTTAGAAAGACATTTTTTTTAACGCAAACATTCGTAAATTTTGATCATTCCGTTCTACCTATATAATCAGTAATTCACAATATCATCATATAGTTGCATATTCATCATCTTGATCATTTCTTGGAACATTTGCATCTTTCAGAAAAATAAATAAAAAGAAAACAGAAAAAAATTCATACATACCATACCCCTTACCCCTCCCTTTCTTTTTTTAAATTTATTTATTTTTATTTATGATACATAACCACATAGAAACACATTCTTATCATATGATCATTCCATTCTTGTTATATAATCAGTAACTCACACTATCATCACATAGTTGAATATTCATCATCACAATCATTTCCTAGAACATCTGCATCGATTTGTAAAAGCAATAAAAAGAAGACGAAAAAAATTCATACATACCACACCCTTACCCCTCCCCTTCACCAATCACCAGCATTTCATTCCACTAAATTTATTTTGACATTTGTTCCCCCTATTATTTATTTTTAATCCATATGTTTTACTTGTCCATCGATAAGGTAGACAAAAGGAGCATCAGACACAAGGCTCTCACAACCACACAGTCACACTGCGACAGCCATATCATCATATAATTATCTTCAACGAACATGGACACCAGAGCACGGTTCCACACTTTCAGGCAGTTCCCTCCAGCCTCTCCATTACATCTTGACTAACAAGGTGATATCTATTTAATGCATAAGAATAACCTCCAGGGTAACCTATCAACTCTGTTTGGAATCTCTCAGCCACTAACACTTAATTTTGTCTCATTTCATTCTTCCCCCTTTTGGTCGAGAAGATTTTCTCAATCCCTTGATGCTGAGTTCCAGCTCATTCTAGGATTTCTGTCCCATGTTGCTGGGAAGGTCCACATCCCTGGGAGTCATGTCCCGTGTAGAGAGGGAGAGGGCAGTGAGTTTGCTTGCTGTGTCGGCCAAGACAGAGAGGCCACATCTGAGCAACAAAAGAGGTTCTCTTAGGGGTGACTCTTAGGCCTAATTTTAAGTAGCCTTAGCCTGTCCTTTGCAGGGTTAAGTTTCATATGAACAAACCCCAAGATTGGGGGCTCAGCCCTATTGCTTTGGTTGCCCCACTGCCTGTGAGAATATCAAGAATTCTCCACTTGGAGAAGTTGAATTTTCCCCCTTTCTCACCATTCCCCCTAGGGGACTCTGAAAATACTTCCCTATTCACTGTTCAAATCACTCTGGGATTTATCTGGGCATCATTCTGGACAAACGTACAAAATCTCATGCCCTATGCAAGGTTCCAGGTAGTATGGTGTTCGATTAAGCTGTCCACATAAGTTATATTAGGAAATGCACAGTCAAAATATAAATTTTGTACCAAATAAACATTTTTTGCTTGTATCACACATAGGTTAAAGTTTTAAAATATTAATTACCATCTATTTTCAACACCCTGCATTACTGACATTCCTTTGCTCTTCCTCAGGCAGAAACATTTTAAAATTTGCACATTTAGTCACTATCATTATACACTCTAGGCATTCCTAGATTATACCATCTCAGGCTTTATTGTCTATCTTTCCTTCTGATTTAATTTGTGCCCCAGGCCTCCTCCTGCTAGCATTCTCACATTCAGCTTCATTCAATGTTCTAACATTATTGTATTACAGTTAGGTAGTATTATGCTATCCATTTCTGAATTTTTACAATCAGTCCTGTTGCACAATCTGTATCCCTTTAGCTCCAATTACCCAATATCTACCGTATTTCTATCTCCTGATGGTCTCTGTTACCAACTGAAATTTTCCAAGTTCATTCACTAATGTCAGTTCATATTAGTGAGACCATACAGTATTTGTCCTTTTGGTTCTGACTAATCTCACTCAGAATAATGCCCTTAAGGTCTATCCATGCTGTTACATGCTTCATGACTTTATTCCGTCTTACAACTGCATAATATTCCATCGTATGTATATACCACAGCTTGCTTAGCCACTCATCTATTGATGGACATTTTGGCTGTTTCTATCTCTTGGCAATTGTAAATAATGCACTATAAACATTGGTGCGCAAATGTCAGTTTGTGTTCTTGCCCTCATGTCCTCTGAGTAGATACCTAGCAGTGGTATTGCTGGATCATATTGCAATTCTATACTTAGCTTCCTGAAGAACTGCCACACTGCCTTCTACAGCAGTTGTATCATTTGACATTCCCACCAGCAGTGGATAAGTGTGCCTCTTTCTCCACATCCTCTCCAGCACTTCTTGTTTTCTGTTTTATTGATAATGGCCATTCTGGTGGGTGAGAAATGATATCTCATTGTGGTTTTGATTTGCATTTCCTTAATAGCCAGGGAAGTTGAGCATCTTTTCATGTGCCTTTTGGCCATTTGTATTTCCTCTTCTGAGAAGTGTCTGTTCATGTCTTTTGCCCATTTTGTAATTGAGTTGTCTTTCTTTTTGTTGTTGAGTTGAACAATCTCTTTATATATTCTCGATACTAGACCTTTATCTCATATATCATTTCCAAATAATGTCTCCCATTGTGTAAGCTATCTTTTTACTTTCTTGATGAATATCTTTGATGCACAAAAGTGTTTAAGTTTGAGGAGTTCCCCTTCCTTCCTTCCTTCCTTCCTTCCTTCCTTCCTTCCTTCCTTCCTTCCTTCCTTCTTTCTTTCTTTCTTCAGTGCTTGTGCTTTGGGTGTAAGGTCTAGGAAACTGCCTCCTATTATAAGATTGATAAGATATTTCCCTGCATTTTCTTCTAAAAGTTTTATGGTCTTAGATCTAATGTTTAGGTCTTTGATCCATTTTGAGTTAATTTCTATATAGGGTGTGAGATATGGATCCTCTTTAATTCTTTTGTACGTGGATATCCAGTTCTTTAGGCACCATTTATTGAAGAGACTGTTCTGTCCCAGGTGAGTTGGTTTGACTGCCTTATCAAAGATCAATTGTCCATAGATGAGAGGGTCTATATCTTAACAATTTATTCAGTTCAATTGGTCAGTATATCTATCTTTATGCCAGTACCATGTTGTTTTGACTACCGTAGCTTCATGATATGCCTTAAAGTCAGGTAGTATGAGACCTCCAACTTCATTTTTCTTTCTCAGGATGTTTTTAACTATTTGGGGTATCGTGCCCCTCCAGATAAATTTGTTATTTGGTTTTTCTATTTCTGAAAAATAAGTTTTTGGGATTGGTATTGCATTGAATCTGTAAACCAATTTAGGTAGAATTGACATCTTAATTATATCTAGTTTTCCAATCCATGAACATGGTATGCTCTTCCATTTATTTAGATCTTCTGTGATTTCTTTTGACAATTTCTTGTAGTTTTCTTCACATAGGTCTTTTATATCTTTAGCTAAGTTTATTCCTAAATATTTTATTCTTTGTGTTGTAATTGTAAATGGATTTTTTCCCTTGATTTCCCCCTCAGATTGTTCATTACTAGTGTATAGAAACACTACAGATTTTTGAGTGTTGATCTTGTAACCTGCCACTTTGCTGTACTCATTTATTAGCTCTGGTAGTTTTGCTGTGGATTTTTCAGGGTTTTTGACATATAGTATCATATCATCTGCAAACAGTGAGAGTTTCAGTTCTTCCTTTCCAATCTTGATACCTTGTATTTCTTTTTCTTGTCTAATTGCTCTGGCTAGAACTTCCAACACAATGTTGAATAACACTGGTGATAGTGGACATCCTTGTCTTGTTCCTGATATTAAGGGGAAGGTTTTCAGGTTTTCCCCATTGAGGATGATGCTAGCTGTGGGTTTTTCATATAGTCTCTTTATTTTGTTGGGGAAGTTCCCTTCTATTCTTATCCTTTGAAGTGTTTTCAACAAGAAAGGATGTTGAATTTTGTCAAATGCCTTTTCTGCATCAATTGAGATGATCATGTGGTTTTTCTGCTTTGATTTGTTGATATGGTGTATTACATTAATTGATTTTCTTATGTTGAACCATCCTTGCATACCTGGGATGAACCCTATTTGGTCATGGCGTATAATTTTTTTTAATGTGCTGCTGGATTCGATTTGCAAGGATTTTGTTGAGGATTTTTATATCTATATTCATTAGAGAGATTGGTCTGTAGTTTTCTTTTCTTGTAATATCTTTGTCTGGCTTTGGTTTGAGGGTGATGTTGGCTTTTTAGAATGAGTTAGGTAGCTTTCCCTCTCTTCAATTTTTTTGAAGAGTTTGAGCAGGATTGGTACTAATCCTTTCTTGAATGTTTGGTAGAATTCACATGTGAAGCCATCTGGTACCGGACTTTTCTTTGGGGGGAGCTTCTTAATGACTGATTTAATTTCTTTACTTGTGAATGGTTTGTTGAAGTTGTCTATTTCTTCTCAAGTCAATGTTCGTTGTTCATGCCTTTCTAGGAAGTTGTCTATTTCATCTACATTGTCTAGTTTATTAGCATAAAGTTGTTCATAGTATCCTTTTACTACTTCCTTTATTTCTGTGGGGTCAGTGGTTATGTCTCCTCTTCCATTTATGGTTTTATTCATTTGCATCCTCTCTCTTCTTCTTTTTGTCAGCCTCGCTAAGGGTCCATCAATCTTATTGGTTTTCTCATAGAACCAACTTCTGGTTTCATTGATTTTCTCAATTGTTTTCATGTTCTCAATTTCATTTATTTCTGCTCTAATCTTCGATATTCCTTTCCTTTTGCTTGCTTTGGGGTTAATTTGCTGTTCTTTCTCTAGTTCTTCCAAGTGGATAGTTAATTCCTCAATTTTTGCTCTTTCTTCTTTTTTGATATAGGCATTTAGGGCAATAAATTTCCCTCTTAGCACTGCCTTTGTGGCATCCCATCAATTTTGATATGTTGTGTTTTCATTTTCATTTACTTTGAGATATTTACTTATTTCTCTTGTAATTTCTTTCTTGACCCACTGGTTATTTAAGAGTGTGTTTTTGAGCCTCCATATATTTGTGAATTTTTTTGGCAGTCTGCCTATTATTGATTACCAGCTTTATTCCTTTATGATCTGAGAAAGTGTTTTGTATGATTTCAATCTTTTTAAATTTATTGAGACTTGCTTTGTGACCTAGCATATGGTCTATCCTTGAGAATGATCCATGAGCACTTGAAAAAAAAGGTGTATCCTGTTGTTGTGGGGTGTAAGGTTCTATATATCTCTGTTAAGTCTAGCTCGTTTATTTTATTATTCAAATTCTCTGTTTCATTATTGATCCTCTGTCTAGATGTTCTGTCCATTGAGGAGAGTGGGGAATTAAAGTCTCCAGCTATTATGGTAGATGTGTCTATTTCTCTTTTCAGTGTTTTCCTCATGTATTTTGGAGCATTCTGGCTTGGTGCATAAATATTTATGATTGCTATCTTCTTGTTGAATTGTTCCTTTTATTAATACATAGTGTCCTTCTTTGTCTCTTTTAAGTCTTTTACATTTGAAGTCTAATTTATTGGATATTAATATAGCTGCTCCTGCTCTTTTCTGATTGTTATTTGCATGGAATATCTTTTCTCAACCTTTCACTTTCAACCTATGTTTATCCCTGGGTCTAAGATGTGTTTCCTGTAGATAGCATATAGATGCATCCTATTTTTTAATCCATTCTGCCAGTCTATGTCTTTTGATTGGGGAGTTTAATCCATTAACATTTATGTTATTACTGTACAGGCAGTACTTTCTTCTATCATTTTGCCTTTTGGATTTTATATATCATATCTAATTTCTATTCTTTTTACCTTTACTAATAGTCTTCATTTTTGTACTCTTCTCCATACCTCTCTCTCCTGTCTTTTCTTATCTGTCTCTAGTGCTCCCGTTAGTATTTCTCTCAGAATTTCTTTCAGAGCTGGACTCTTGGTCACAAATTCTCTCAGTGAATTTTTGTCTGAAAATGTTTTAATTTCTCCCTCATTTTTAAAGGACAGTTTTGCTGGATATAGAGTTCTTGGTTGGCAGTTTTTCTCTTTTAGTATCTTAAATATATCATCCCACTGTCTTCTTGCCTCCATGGTTTCTGCTGAGAAATCTCTGCATAGTTTTATTGGGCTTCTCTTGTATGTGATGGATTGTTTTTCTCTTGCTGCTTTCAAGATTCTCTCTTTCTCTTTGACATCTGACATTCTGATTAGTAAGTGTCTTGGAGTATGTCTATTTGGATCTATTCTGTTTGGGGTAAGCTGCACTTCTTGGATCTGTAATTTTAAGTCTCTCATAAGAGTTGGGAAATTTTCAGTGATAATTTCCTCCAATAGTTTTTCTCCTTTTTTCCCCTTCTCTTCTCCTTCTGGGACACCCACAACACATATATTCATGCACCTCATGTTGTCATTCAATTCCTTGAGTCCCTGCTCATATTTTTCCATTCTTTTCCCTATATTTTCTTTTGCTTCTTGGATGTTAGGTGTCTCACCCTCCAGTTCACCAATCCTATCTTCTGCCTCTTGAAATCTGATGTAGGTTTCCATTGTTTTTTTCATCTCTTCTACTGTGCCTTTCATTCCCATGAGTTCTGTGATTTGTTTTTTCAGATTTCGATTTCTTCTTTTTGTTCATTCCTTGCCTTCTTTATATCCTCCCCCAATTCACTGATTTGATTTTTGATGAGGTTTTCCATGTCTGTTTGAACATTCTGAGTTAATTGTTCAACTCCTGTATCTCATTTGAATTGTTGGTTTGTTCCTTTGACTGTGCCATTTCTTCAATTTTCCTAGTATGATTCATTATTTTTTTGCTGGTGTCTAGGCACTTAATTACCTTATTTAGTTTATTCTGGAGATTGTTTTCATTTTTTTTCCCTAGGATTTTCTTGCTGGATGACTTTGTCTGTCTGTTCTTTGACATTCAGTTCAGCTTATTTTAGTCCTCTAGCTTAGGTTTTGTTTAATAGATCAGAATTTTTCAGTTCTTGTTTTGTTTGTTTGTTGCCTTTCCCCCACCCCTTAGGAGGTTCTACTTAGGTATTATAGAACCCAGTCAGATTTTCCCATACCAACCTGGTCACCTCTCAGGGGGAAAGAGTCATCTGTGTCAGTTTTCCCTGAGGGTGAGACCCAGTAGATTAAAAGTCTTTCCTATGAAGTCTCTGGACTGTGTGTTTTTCCTATCCTGCCCAGTATGTGGCACTTTTCTGCCTGCCGGTCCCACTAGCATAAGGTGATGTGGTACCTTTAACTTCAGCTGACTCTCCCTGCTGGGAGTGTGGTGGAGACAGAGGAGAGGTTGTAGGCTGGCTTTAATCACTTCCCTTTTCCAGACCCTGGGGTCTGAATTCCTTGAGGGAGGGATTCCATCTGAGCTGGGCCCCACCCCTCTCCTGGGGAAGGCACAGGCTCCAGACAAGCTCTCAAACAAGCCTGTTTCTGTCTATGTCTGGGACAGTGGAGCCTGAGAAGCCTTGCAGCTGTATCCAAAGAGTAATCAATTGGTAGGAACACAGCCACAAAAGAGAAAAAGAAAAATCCTTTTCAGAGCAGGACCCTGTTCCTCGGGTTTGCCAGTCAAGTTGGACATTGCTCTGTGTATCTCCAGGTCCTATGTGCCCCCTCCTTTCCTGCAGGGCCCAGACCTTTTCAAATCCAAAAAACCTGAGTTTTTTTTCTTTTTTTCTTTTTCTGTCAGCCCTGCCTCCTCTGTGGGGCAAAAAACAGCAACCTCTGCTTTTATTGGAGGTTCAGCTGAGCTGGGCACCTATTTTTAGTAGTCAGGATTTGTTAATTAATTCCACAATTGGCGTTTGATTGTGCTCAGCCCCTGCTGCTTCCCCTCTGGAAGCAGCCTGTGGGGGAGGGGCGCCAGTCACTCTTGCTTGCAGAACTCACGGTTCTGGGGGGCTTGTAGCCGGTCCAGCTGGTCCAGACTGGGGCACACTGTGTGTCTGGTCACTGATGTGGCCCCAGCAGTTGTTCTGTACTGTTCCTGGCTATTTACTGGCTGGTCTGGAGGACAAACTAAATCCCACACTTCGCGAAACTGCCATCTTGGCTCTCCCCTTCCCATTTTTTAAATATAAGTAAAATACATATGCATATGCACACACATATGCATATGTGTATATACAAACACATATACTCACTCTTCACCTTTCTTAGATACACAGTAGTTTATTATGTATGCTTTTCTGTGCCTTAATTTTTTCACTAACATTCCAAAAATCATTCCAAAAATCATTCCATGGCAATTGTGCTAAACTGAATTAGGTGCCTGGGGTAGTTAGGTTCACATGTCAACTTGGCCAGGTGAATGTGCCTAGTTCTGTTACTGTGGACATGAGCCAATGGTACGTGAACCTCACCTGTTGCTGATTACATCTGCAGTCGGCTAAGAGGCGTGCCTGCTGCAATGAATGATGTTTGATTTAATTAGCTGGTGCTTAAATGAGAGAGCTCAACGTAGCACAGCCCAAGCAGCTCGGCATTCCTCATCTCAGCACTTGCAGCTCAGCCCAGGCCTTTGGAGTTACAGAAAGAAATCACCCTGGGGAAAGTTGTTGGAACCCAGGGGCCTGGAGAGAAGGCCAGCAGAGATCGCCTTGTGCCTTCCCACGTAAGAAAGAACCTCAGTCGAAAATTAGCTGCCTTTCCTCTAAAGAACTATAGTTAACTAAATAAACCCCCTTTTATTGAAAGCCAGTCCATCTCTGGTGTGTTGCATTCGGCAGCTAGCAAACTACAACAGTGCCCCAATTCAGACATGATCTTAATCTTAATTCCTGTGGGTGTGAGCCCATTATATTTGGATCTTTTGAATTTGTAGTTTTAAAGTATGGCCCAATTGAATCATTCTTAATCCGGATAACTGGAGTCCTTTATAAGCAAAAGATATGGTGGCATAGTTAGAGAAAACCATGGGGAGGAGCTGGAAGCTGGAAGACAATTGAATCAGGAAGAGAAAAGAGAGGACATCCCCATGGATCTCCCAGGATTGCCCCCAGCTAATACCTCCCCATGGTTATCTCTGACTATGCCAGTATATCTTTTGCTTATAAAGGACTCCAGTTATCCGGATTAAGACCCAGACTCATTCAATTGGGCCATACTTAAACTAAAACTACAATATTTCAGACTTTGAGAAGAAAGCATTGCCCCACAGATGCTTCAATTTTGGACTTCTCCTAGCCTCAAAACCATGAGACAATAAATTCCCTTTGTTTAATCCAAGTCATTGTGTGCTTTTGTGATAGCAGCTCAGGGAAACTAAGGCAGTAGTATATAGAAACATTGCTTATTCTTTAAGACAACTGTACCCCATTGTGTAGATGTACCAGAGTTTATTTAACCAGACCTCTATTAATAGACATTTAAGTTAATTTCAGTATTTAAATATATATGTATATATACATATATATACATACATGCATGTATATATATATACATATATATGTATGTGTATATATATATACACGTATATATATACACATGTATGTGTATACACACACACATACACACACATATATATATCCTGTGCATACATCTTTTTATATGTTTACCAGTGTTCAACCCTGAGTGGGTGCCTGGATGTGAGATTGCTAGGGCAAGGGATCAATACATGGATATTGCCAAATTCTCCTAGATAGGAGCTCAACTATTTTCTTCTTATACCAGCGGAGAAGTACCTGTTTTATTCATGAAGTGTTTCTTATCAAACTTTTGAATGTTTAGCAATGTGATAGGTGAGAAATAAAATCTCAGGTTAGTTTTAATTTGTTTTTCTTTTATTTTGAGTGAAGGTGAGTGTCTTTTCATATGTTTAAGGGCCATTTGCTTCTTTGTTGTTGTTCATATCTCTAGCAATGGGAATTTATTGTGAGGATATATGGGAATATTAGAAAGTCTGCAAAACCAGGGCTTCTGGAGACCTAGAACATTGTTTGTCTCTACATATAATTCAGCAGAAGCATTATGAGTCTGTCAGCAGCTCTAGGCCCCAATACAGTTTGAGAAGTTTTTGAGCTCATGACACAGCAACTCTTATCTCTGTCTCTCTTTCCACCAGCTTCTTCCTATTTCATTCCTAACTAATGTTTCCTTCTTTTCTCAACTTTTGGCTTTTAGCTATTCATAGCTTTTACTTTTTCCTGGGTCCTGCAACCTCATAGCTTCTGCCTCTTCTCTTCTCATCCTTATCTCTTTTTGCTTCTACTAATCCTGCTCCCATTTATTGTACATATGAAAATAAATTAAAATTTCCCAAGAGTGAATTTAACAGGTTGGATCAACTAGTAACCATTGAATATTGAGTATCTCTTTTAGAAAATGCTTTTTACCAGGCGGCTAGTCAATCTATACACAGTTATCTTTGGGTCAGGCAGTCATCTTTAGTTTAAAAGACCATGGCTAGAGCCTGAGGTCATATGATACAAAACATGGTAATTGAGGAGGAAGGAAGTTCTCGGAAGAAAGATGTGTGCAAGGTTTTGTTTGGACAGTCTATTATAAACTCTAAGAGGGAAGATTTATTATGGAATAAACATGTCCATTTTACAGAAGAAAAAATTGAGGCTCAGGGACATTAAGTAACTTTCCCAAAGTCACGTGACTTGGTAGTTTCAAAGCCATGTGTGACTGAGCCAAGATTCAATCTTAAGAGCTGAGTACAGGATATTTTGACATTTTGATCCTGTTGTATTAACTCTCATTTGTAGTCTGAGTGTTTTGATCTGGTTGCTTTGGCTTCCAGTATATTTAAACTTTGTATTTTTCAAAATAGTTTTCGAAATCAGGATTATACCTTTGTGTAAATGACTATTGAAATAGTAGTTTTCTTTCAAAATGCAGTAATCCAGTTTAATTCATTAATCAATTTCTTATACAATGCAGTTAAACCAGTTCCATAATGACTCTTAGTTTGCTGATATTGCTCTAGATTAATTCTTTCTGTGCACATTTCACAATAAAGCTTTGATGTAGCCATTGTTTTCTGTTATTGATGTTAGTTTTGTTCTTGTCAATTTTTAAAATTATAGTTTCTTCTATCCTTCTACTTTTGGCCTTTATTGTTACTAAGTTCAATTTTCCCAGATAAAATTTTTGGATGTAAGTTTCACAAGATTTGATTCTTCTGCCAGTTTTTTCTGAGTGTGATTTTAGCCACTAAAAGTTTTAATTTTTTATTGTTGATTATTTCTACTGAACAGATTTTTTTCTCATCTTTTGTTTTGCATTTTATGCCCAATAATATATGGTTCTTCAGTTGTTTTTTGTCTATCACAAATTTTAGTCTGTCAAGTTTTCATTGTTTTTAGATTCATTTAGTGTGAATTCTGTCTATTAGTAATGCTTGTTTTGAAATGGAAAAAGTACTAATATTTTGTATTACTTTCTTGGAGTGAAGCAAATATCACTCGCGGGGCAAAAGCATAGGATTTGAGTGAACAGTGGGTAAAAACACTCTCTTGCCTGTAGTCTGAGTTCTATAGGCAGTGTTCTCTGTTCTCCATCATAGATAGTTTCCATGATACCTGGAAATTTGATTTCCTCTAATTCAGGCTAAGGATCGGTCCCTTTAACCCAAAAGGCTTCTAATTGAGAAGAGGGGAGGTCACCCTGAATTTATGGGCAAGGATTGAAAAAATGTATGGCTCCCTGATGGAAAAAAAATAGCTCCACAGGCTCTCCTTGCCTCTGTCAGAGGGTCAAGCTGTTTCTTTCCTGACATGGCTCCCAAGGCTACCAAGCCCTCCTTGGGGCTGAGCCTGAAAAGGACCTTTCACCCTCTCTGGACGAATGCAATTCCTCCAGGCTTGGAAAGGGTCCCGGGACTTACTCCAGTTCCTTACAGAGTAAAACCTCCCTGCAGGCTTTTCTTGTCTGAAACCCAGGGGTGAATATCAATTGAAACACTCGAAGTCATAGTCAGTTGCCTCCCTAATTCCTCTAACTTCAACTCCCCAAACAATTGCATTAGGTTCAGCCAGTCCAGGCGTGGTTGCTAAGGGCATCATGTCCAGTGGGATCTGTATCATTAATAAGATCATACAATCAGGGCCAAGAACTGGACAAAACAAATTAAAAATGACCACAGAATTGCAGTCCATTTTTTATTGGGAACATCACATCAAACCCTATCTAATTCCAGCCTTGAGATTCCCCTGAGAGAAGGTGCTCTATGGCTTTGTCCTGAAGTGTCCTTCCTGGTATGTTGTTTAAAGAGTTACAGTTAGCAAAAGGCCACTGTCTAATACTGTTGATGATGCCCCCATGATCAGTTGCAGCTACTATTCATTGTAAAGCAAAGCAATTTTCTCCTTCTGATTATCCATGGAAATATGCTGTTAACATGTTTATCATAAAAATCAATGAAATTTGTTTGCTATTGATTTTTTCACAGCCTGCTTTCTGAAACCTTAGATTTTCTTTGCTTTCTACTTCCCTAACTTTTCCTGATCTCCTCAGCTCAAGACCTTTTGCTTTGTTTTTGGACTTAGTTCTTAATAATCCTCAGATACTGATATTTGCTTTTATCATTGGCTACAACTCAGATTACCCTGTTGGGTTCTGAGCCTGGGATGGCTCCTGGTAAAAGCCTCTCATGCTTCTCTCTGGCTCCTGGAACATTTGAATGCAATTGCCCATAATGGGTTTCCCTGGCTTTGAATGGGCCCAGAGAGAACTGGAAGACTGTTCACTGCTTACCTGCCTCTGCTTTCCACTAATGGTTCTCTGGGTTAGCCTTCGTATATAACTAGGTAGGTTTATTTTTGAATTCCAAGGCTATAGAAGAAATAGGGTCAGTGGATCCGACTGATTATGAGGTGTAGTAGAATCCTACAGTCTTGGAGTAGATTGCTTTCTACTCTGGCCTCTATACCCAGAAGGGATCTATTCAAAGTCACCCAACAAGCCAGCACGTGCTGTTTCCCAGAAAGACCTCTAAGGGGGATGCTGTTGCATGTTATAAATCTGAATTGAGCATTTGTGCTATATACAGCATTGCTGAGAAAATGTTCTAGGCCACTTGAAGCAAAGATTGAGTCTTGTTCATCTCTCTGCCTACCATAGTACTTGGGAGGTACTAAGTAACATTTGAATATGATTTATGATTGTAAGTCAATGTCCGTGTTATTTTACCAATAAAAATTGTATTGCCTGTGGGCAAAATACATAGAAATATATGGTTTGTCAACCCTTTTTATTTAATTTTTATCTCATAGCTACTTATTTTCCCACTATCCTTCTAATAGGGGTATTGTAGATTGGAAAATGTGTGTCAGAAAAATGTACATTTGAATCCCTCTCTACCATATTCTAGCTATATGCTCACATTTCTATCTGCCTCAATAAAATAAAGGTAATAAAGCCTACCCTGCAGGGACGTTATGAAAATTGAATGTAGTACTGTAGAGAGTTTCTCTTCTGATAGGCAATCAATAAGCAGTGCCTATTATTACCATTTCACAGCCGTTATTCCATTTATTCCCCAATCTGTTTACTCCAAGGAAGTAAGGAATATATACTTTTCCCCCAAAATGTTGCATGAGCAGTTAAATGATGTTTTTCATTGGCTTTGGGGGGAAAGAGCCAAGACCAAGGCTCAGGTTTACTGACGTCTAACTGCTTTCTTTTTATCAAACACAATTTTGAGGCTTAAAGAATTTGGCTTCCCCACTGTACTGCTCCCTTGCTGTGTGGTTGTAGATAAGTCTCTTCATGTCTCTGAGTCTTATTTTCCAAATCCTTAAACTTTGGATAACAGTAATATCTACTCCATGAGATTGTTTGGAGGATTAAATACAATTGTTTAAAGCAGTGGTTCTTAACCAGGGAATACATACAAACCATCTGTGAAGCTTTTTGAATATGTGCATGTGTAGTGCCACCCCTGGAGGTTTGAAGGCACAAATAGGCATATATGTTTTTTGTTATTGCTGTTGTTATTTTTCTTACAATAATAATGACCATTTTTGTGAGTACTGAGTTGTGTACCGTTGTATATTGTACCACTGTATACATACTAGCTCCATTAATCTTCATAACAGTTTTCAGAGATATGCTATGTCCTGGATGAGAAAATTCAGGTCAAAATTTTACACAATTTTCCCAAGGCCCCATTGCTACAAAGTGACTGAGACATGATTCAAAACCTGGCCGGCCACCCCGATGCTAAATGTTCAACCCTTTATACTATCTAGTAATGTGAGTTACTCTCGAATCAAGGACCCAAAAAATTTAAAAGAACATTTATCATTTTTCTCTGGCCTATAAATAAAAATTTGATTAATAAAGACATAACTTAAAATTAACTATAATTCCATTCTCTACAGGTAACTATTATTTATCTCCAATAATTTTCTGTGATTGTTTATATATGTATAGATATATGTATGTTTATTTTTTCAGAATATATATCATACTGTAGTTTTTCACTACTACATTTTCCATTTAAGAATATATTGAAAAAGGGATCAGACTTTGACTAGAGATATGGAAGAAGCTGATCTGGATAGGACTAAGGTAGATTAGAATACAAGGCAAGGGATAATATGGCCCATATTTTAAAACTTCAACTTCTGTGTGAGACCAAAGGAAGAGAGGTTTATTTGGTGCAAAATTTATATTTTGGGGAGCGCATTACCTAATTTAACTTGTATGGTCAGTTGAGTTGAACACCATAAGTACATGGAATCATGAAAAGGGCGTGAGATTTTGTTATTTTATCCTGGTTGGTGTGACCCCCTGATATATCCCAAAATAATTTGGGCAGTGAATAAAGTATATGCAAGTTCTCCTTAGGGGGCTGAGGAGAAGAAGGAAATATTCAACCTCCCCATTTGGAGAATTTCTGATAGTCTCACAGGCAGTAGGGACAACCAAATCAATTGGCTGAGCCCTCAATCTTGGGGTTTGCCCCTGTGAAACTTATTCCTGCAAAGAATAGGCTAGGCCTACTTACAATTATGCCTAAGAGTTATCCTCAGAGAACCTCTTTTGTTGGTCAGATGTGACCTCTCTCTCTCTCTCTCAGCCAACTCAGCATATGAACTCACTGCTTTCGCTCCTACGTGGGACATGACTCCCAGGGGTGTAAATCTCCCTGGCAATGTTGGGCAGAATTCCTTGCATGAGACAGGACATGGCTTTAGGGAATTAGGGGAGCCTTCTTGACCAAAAGGGTGAAGAAAGAAATGAAACAAAATAAAGTTTCAGTGGCTGAGAGATTTCAATCAGAGTCGAGAGATTATTCTTGTGCATTATATAGTTATCACTTTCTAGTTTATGGTGTATTGGAGTAGCTGGAGGGAAGTACCTGAAACTGTTGAGCTGTGTTCCAGTAGCCTTGATTCTTGAAGATGATTGTATAAAGATATAACTTTTACAATGTGACAGCATGTTTGTGAAACCTTGTGTCTGATGATCCTTTTATCCAGGGTATGGACACATAAGCAAAAAATATGGATAAAAATAAATAAGTAAATAAATAATAGGGGGATAAGGGGTAAAATAGATTGGGTAAATGGAAATGCTAGTGGTCAATGACAGGGAGGAGTAAGAGGTATAGTATGTATGTTTTTTTTTTATTTCTTTTTCTGGAGTGATGCAAATTTCTGAAAATTGATCATGGTAATGAATACACAATTATGAGATGATATTGTGAGTCATTGAATGTACACCATGTATGGACTGTATATGTGTGAGGATGTGTCAATTAAAATATTTTTTATAAAAGAATATTTTGATGCTTAATTTTATATTGGGATATTTTCATTGCTATTATATAGAAATACTATTGATTTTTGCATATTGAACCTGTATCCTACAACCTTGCTGAACTTGTTTGTTAGTCCTAGTAGTTTTTTGTGTGTCCATGTGGATTCTTTAATCCTGTACATACCAGATCATGAGTCTGTGAGTAAAGACAGTTTTATATTTTTCTTTACATCCTGCATGCCATTTACTTCTTTCTCTTACTTGATTGCACTGGCTAGACTTTCTAGTACAATGTTGAATAGAAGTGGTGAAAGCTGACATCCTCACCTTATTCTTAGAAGGAAAAAATTCAATCTTTCACAATTAAGTATAGTGTTAGCTGATCCATTTTTCATAGACATTCTTTATCAGGCTGTGGAAGTTCCTTTGTATTCACAGTTTGCTAAGAATTTTAATCATATATGGGTTTTCAATTTGTTGAGTGATTTTTCTGTGGGTTGAAATGATGTTGATTCTTCTATTTTTTTTCTTCTATATGGTGTATTACACTGACTTCTGGATCCTAAACCAACCTTGCATTCTCATTTGGTTATGATGTATAATCTTTTTTATATGTTGCTGGATGCAGCTTGCTGATATTTTGCTGATGATTTTTGCATCTACATTCATGAGGGATATTGGTCTGTAGATTTCTTTTTTTGTGTGATATCTTTGGTTTTGTTATTGGGTTCATACTGGCCTTATATGAGTTGGGAAAATGTTTTGTCCATCTCTGTTTTCTGGAAGAGATTATGAAGGATGATATGATCTGTTCTTTCAGTGATTTATAGAATTCCCCAGTGAGGCCTGCATTTTTCTTTGTGGAGAGACTTAAAATTACGAATTCAATTCGTTTACTTGTACTTCTATTCTAAATTTCTATTTCTTATTCAGTCAGTATTGGTAATTTTTACCTTTCTAGGAATTGGCCCATTTCATCTAATTTGTCTAATTTTTTGGCACAAAGTTCTTCATGGTATTCTCTTATAGCCCTCTCAATTCCTGAAAGGTTAAGTTATACCCCCCTCTTTATTCATGTTTTTGGTAAGTTATGTCTTCTCAATTTTTTTCTTGGTCAGTCTAGCTAAAGTTCCACCATTATTTTTATCTTTTCAAAGAAGGTACTTCTAGTTTCAATGATTTTTCTCAATTATTTTGCTGTTTTCCATTTTATTGATTTCACTCTGATGTTTGTTATTTCCTTCCTTCTGATTGCTTTAGGTTTACTTTACTTTGCTTTTTGTAGTATTTTCTTTTTTATTAAAGCTTTAAATTTCTCTATATGCACTGCTTTAGCTGCATCCCATAAATTTTAATACTGTTTTCCTCCATGCTGTTAAAAATATTTTCTAATTTTCCTTATGATTTCTTTTTTGACCCATGGGTTATTTAGAATTGCATGGTTTAAATTCCAAATATTTGCAGATTTCCAAAAGTTTCTTTTGTTGCTGATTTCTAACTTAATTCCATTGTGGCCAGAAAACATTGTAGTATTCAATCCTATAAAATTTTAAATTCATTGCAACTTCCTTTATGGCCTAGCATATGGTCTGTCTTAGAGAGTATTTCACATGTGCTTGAAAAGAATGAGCATTCTGCTGTTATTGGTTGGAGTGTTCCATAGATATCAGGGCAATTTGGTTGATAGTGTTGCTTGTGTCTTCTATACCCTCGCTGTTTTTTTGTCTAGTTGTTCCTATTAATGATTGAGAATGAGATGTTGAAATCTCCAGCTATTATTTGTCATTCTTGGTGCTCTTCATTCCTCCGTGTGGATCTGTATCACTGTCTGGTACATTTCCTCGCTCACATACCTTCATTCCCTCCCCCCTCCTTTGTGTGATAATGGCATATATGTTTTGATAACACTTCCCTGGGTAATTCTGATTCACCCTCACACCATCCCAAACCCTCCTGAAGAGAACTTTTGTTTCTAACCATAAAATTCCATGCAAGTATGAATGACTATTGGCATTATTTACAAGACTACATTGTCTTGAGCCATTAAGATGCTTGTAGAGCTGTTGTGTTGTGGAGGAAAGAACAAACTCTGTGGTTCAGAAGATACAGGACAAGTGCAAGCTGCAAATTTCCAGCTATGTGGCCTTGGGAAGGTTACATAACCTCTCTGAGAATCATTTTTCCTCAGTGGTAAAATAGGATTAAGTAGTATTCATGATTAAATAAGGAAGCTGATGTATTGCCACTCTTTAAACTAAAAGACATCCTTCAGTTGAGGAAAAGGAGGCCCAGAGAGCTTGTGGTGATTTGAAGCAGTCACGTATCCCAGAAAAGACATGTTCTTTCAATGTTCATCCACACTTGTGGGGACAGAACTATTGTTTAGGGTAGAAGCTTTAGTTAGATTATTTCCGTGGAGATGTGACCGACCCAGTCGTGGGTGGGAACTTTTGATTAAGTGGAAATGTATCTTCACTCATTCAAGGAGGCCCTTAATCTGCTTGTTGGAGTCCTTTAAGAGGGAACAATTTTGGAAAAAGCTCAGAGCCGACAGAGATGCAGACATCTGGAGATGCTTGAAGTGCCAACAGAAAGAGCAAATGCCTAGACACAGTTATTTGGAGATGCAGAGCCCAGCAGATATTGCCATGTGCCTTCCCATGAGATGCTAAGAAAGCCAGAACGCAGAGTTATGTCATGGAGAAGCTATATGAAGGCCCACAGCTGCTTAGAAAGGAAACCACTGACATCAAAAGCTGGAAGCAGATGTCAGCCACAGGCTTTCCCACATGACAGACACAGGCCTTTATTGAGTCAAGATATCTTTCTCTGGATGCCTTAATTTGGACATTTTTATGGCCTTATTATATATATATATATATGGCCTTAGAACTGTAAACTTGTAACTTAATAAACTCCATTTAGAAAAGCCATTCTGTTTCTGGTATATTGCATTCCGGCAGCATTAGCAAGCTAAAACAGAGCTCAAGACATTTGCCCCACAACACACAGGTTATAAGTTGCAGAACTGGAACTTGACCCTAGGTATACATGACTCCAGGGCCAGAGCTGCAAACTTCTGCACTATCCCTCACTCAGTACCTCTACCAGGAGCTTGGGATATACCAGGAAATAAATCAGGCCAAACAAAATCCCTGTCCTGATGATTCCTTCACATTAGAAGGTGATATGTGCTATGGAAAGAATTTGAAAAGAAGAAAACAGCATTGATGTGGAATCAGGAATGTAGAGCTGGGTAGTGGGGCCAGGATGCAATTTTAGTTAAGGTGGTCAGGCTGGGTTTCACTGAGAATGTGATTTTAACGTAAGCCTTGAAGGAGGTGAAGGAAACAGCCATGCAATTATCTGGAGATGATTGTTTCAGTCAGAAGGAACAGCCAGTGCAGCGGTGCTGAGGTGAAGCAGGCATGGCACGATGTGGAGTAGCCTGTGGGTAAGTATAGTTGGGGTGGTATGATCAAGAGGTAGAGAAGTGGCAGAAGATTGACCTGATTAACTTAATTTTTAAAAAGATTATTATGGCTGTTGTCTTGAGGAAGAACTATAGCTGGAGACATAGAAGCATGGAGTGAGGAGGTTGTTGCAGCAATCCTGGAAGTCATGAAGGCTCGATTATGAAAAGAACAGTGGAGCAAGAAGTAAATACTGACAGGAGGTTACCTTAGTCTTTGATTGTACATTTGTGCCTCTCATGAGTTGTGGAGCAAAGCCAGTAATGTCCTACAGTAGTTACAATGTAGAGCTGGGGGAGAAACACTAGCGTAGTGGCAGAGGCAGGGCTGCCTTTGAAAGAGGTGATATTTTTTTGCATTCATCCAGGAAAGAGGCTGGTCATTAGTAGCAAACCAGACTTTGGAAGGAAGCCACAACCAGACTTGAGAGCGAGCTTGTGGGCCTTGATTTCTTGAGTCCTGATTATGAGCAGTGTAGATGTACTTCAGGGAACCCACAGGGAAGTAAAGATGCCTCTATTATATAGTTTGGCATGTGAAGGCTCAAGCTGAAGATGGATTAGCTATATATCATCTTAAGAATATTCAGCTGCATTTTACTCTATTTTTTTGCAATCCATTAGGCTTTAGTGCAGAGTTTCTTACATGTTGCAGTCTAGCCTCACTGGCCCTCTGGGGGACATTGGGGGGGTTTCTGTGCCTGTTTCTGTATTGGAACAGGAAGCAGAGTCCCCTGAAGCCCCTGTGGTCATGCAATAGGAATTAAACAAAGATCCTCATGGGGATTAGAAGTCAGGATGGGGTCAGACCCCTTACCCCATTTGCTCATTTTAGAAGAGGGATTGGGATTGATTTGAGCACAGTTTCCTTACATAGGCACATGTGAAGCATTATTATTAATGTTTGGTCATCCACTATGGATCTCTTTTTATACCTAGCCTGGTGTTAGGTAAGGTCTCCACTGAACAGCAGCTGTATCATCACCCCAGGGACAAATGGAAGACATTTGGGACCCACAGGGATAAGGTTTTACATCCTGGAGCAGCTTCCTATAGATATATTGTTATGTCACATTGAAAGATTCCTGATTCCCCTTACCTGGCTTCTGAGAAGGTCTTAGGGAGTACAGCATGCCACACTTGTTAAGGGTCCAGGCTTTGAAGCAGGGAGAGTTTGAATTCTGCATCTACTGCTTACTAGTTGATAATCTTGAGCACCTTTTTACCCTCTCTAAGCCTCATTTTTCTCATTCATAAAACAAGGAAAGCAATGATAGCATCTACCACATAGAATTATTCTGAAGATTTAAAGAAATCATGTTTAACATGGAGACCCCCATACAGGGCACTTAGAAGTGCTCAGTATAACCGTCGTTATTAAAATTGTTGAGGTGTGTGGTGACAGTGCCTCGTTCAGAGTGTGTTGTTAGGGGGTGAGAGTGAGAGAGCATCACAAACAGAAGTTCAGTCAATGTCCTGCTCCCTGGGATTCTTTGTAGACTTCATTGCATTCTTCTGGGTGCAGTTTTCACCTTGACAGAAATGGAATTAACACAAATCTATTTCTGGTCATGTTAATGTGGCAAATGGGAGCATAATGAAACCTGAATCAATATGAAAATGACAGCAAACTTCCATGACAACTGGTGCATTTCAGTGTGCACATGGGTAGGTTTGCGTGTGCAGTATAGGTCACTGATTATAAAGGGAACATGAAACACCTTAAATACCCCACAAAACCATTTTAAAGTACTGAATTACTGCCATAGCAATTGTTGTTAGTGATGTCTGAATGAATCCACTGACTGGCATGGGCATTGAACGTCACTCTCAGACTTCTGGCCTCAGGGATTTATTATCTCACAAATTATGAATGAAGATATGAATGTCTTTCCACTAGGCCTTTTGAAATACTTGAGGTGTGAGATAGCATAGCCTGAACCGAATGGGAGTGATATGGAAGGAAATGTATTTCTTTCATTCAGGATATAAATTGAGTGTTTATATTGTGTCAGGCACACAGTTCTAGGAACCTGTGAAACAATATTCAATAAGAAAGAAACAGTCCAGTAATTGCAGGATAATTAAGGAAACCATTGTAACATGGTATTATATATTATATAGCATCATTAAGTGCTTTGGTTTGTGAAGTAAAGGTGCATGGAAACACATAGCCAGTATGATGGCAGTGGACATAAAGGGGAGAAGTGAGGATGGAGAGAACTTGACATATTCAAAAGATACTCAGGAGGTAGAATGATTGAACTTAGTAATAGAATTAACGCGGGGGTAGGAGAGGACAAGAGTCAAGAGGTCATCCAGGTTTCTGCCAAGGGGCTGCACGTGCAGGGAGGTACCATTATTTGAGGTAGGAAATATCCAAGGAGGAGCAGGCTGGTGGGGAAGGTGTGGATTTAATTTTGGATAGGCTCAGTTTGAGGTGCCTGTAGAACATCTAATTTGAGGTGTCCTGAAGACCACTCAGGAGATAGACCTGGATTAACCTCATTGTTCTGTGAGGTCATCAGCAATGTGTGCTGTGACTGGAGTCCTGGCTGTGCACCATATCATCTGGGGAGAGGGTGCAGGATGTGAGGAGGGCCCAGGACAGCAAGCTGAAAAACGTCAAAGCTCAATGGACCAGCTCAGAAGGGAAACAGTGTTGGGAGAAGGCACTGGTGGCTTTCATCATGTATGTTAAGCATTGACATCAGTGGTCGCCTGAGGTGGCCTCAGCAGCACAGAAGTGGGCCAGAGCCAGAAAGGAGAAAGGTACGAAGTCATATTTTTGAGAGATCCTAGAAATAGTTGTGAGGGACTGGTGACTACCAAGCTTTTGAAGGCATTCTGGGCTTTTAGCTGGGAGCAAGAGCAATGAACTGCCATTTATTACAGTTATATGTCCCCATTTTTACTCACCTTGGTGTGGCCCATGGACATTGGGGTTAGCCTGGACCGAAGGCTCTGGTCTCTGGTGAGGTTGGGGAGGAATCATCTAGAGTCTGTAGGGGAAGTCTGTGCCAGATGCGGATTAACGGTGTTGGTTTTCATCTGTTTGCTCTCTCTGGTCCATGACTGCCTTACTGCTTTGACAGCATGGGGAGCCAAGAAGCAAGTACTCTTGGCATAGTCAACTTCACCTGACTGGAAGTGATGTACCTAAGCATGGACCAGCTCTAGAATGAAAAACTACACCTAGAAGAATGGAGGTGGGCTTTGGTGCAGAGGAAATCTAGCTTTGAAGGTTGTGTCTGTCTCTTATTAGCTCTGTGAGATTGGGCAAATTACCTCTGAGTTTCTATTTCCTCACACTTGAAAAAAATGAGAATTGTTTATGTGGGTAAAGACAAATGCAAGGGTGAGTGCCTGATATGGGGTAGGTGCTCAGGAAGAGTTAGCTGGGACTTTCCAGATGAATTTGATATGGTACGTCTTTCCTTCTCGTGGATGTTCCTGAGTCTGGGATAACTCTAAGCCTAGAATAGTGCCCCAGGTGCTAACTGTAAATTGAATTTATCTGTCCAGACATGAGTTTGTGGAGCGAGGACATGGGATATGTGCTTTAAGCCCTGTTGAATCCTTAAGAAATTTGAGTGGGTTCTCTGGGTTTTTAAATGTTCCACCTTACTTTGTTTCTGCCTCACAAAAGAAAGCTTATGAAGGTTTATCTCATGCACTTTGGCTTTCTGAGGGCAGATATGACATCTTGAAAAAGGAAAAGCACTGGGTTTGAGTCCTGGCTCACTTTTTAACACTGTGACCCAGAGTGTGCCATCTCTTGAGTCTCAGTTTTCTCATCTGCAAAATAGACATGAATCAGGGGAAAATCCAGGTTTTGTGAGTCCTGAGTCATATACAATTTGTGGGTCCTCTTTAAGAAAAAAAAATCACAAAATTATGAGTAAGAAGTTAGTATGAAGCTTATATTTAGAATAAGAAATCATCATAAACTACAATTTTTTTCAAAAACTGAAAATATCACAACATAATTCAGAAAAATAATAAATGGTTTTTATTATTTAATGGTTTGGCAGTTCTACATAATGCTTTTTTCCTACATTTTTTGTCAGTTTACTCTCTGATTACCTTTTTTATGGAATTTTTTTTTTTAATTTGCATATGGGCAGGAGGCACCAGGGATCGAACTCCAGATCTCCAGCACGGCAGGTCGGAGCTCTGCCTGCTGAGCCACGGCAGCCGCCCTGATTACCTTTTGATCAGACAGTAATTTTGTAACATCCTCTCTGTAGAGAGAATAGAAAGATACTGTATTTTTCCTCTTGCATGCTGATCAAAATTTAAATTTTATTATCATTAAGTATTTGAAAAGTTTCTTTTAGTTTCACTAATATTATAAATTTTTAGAATTGCCAATTTTAGAAAAACCTCTACTAAGTAAGATTTCAGCTATTTTTGTGCAGTACTTGCATTAAATACTCTCTGAAATGACAATATTCTTCAACCAGTTTGTCATCAACATCCTATGTTATCACTACTGATGTAAGTATTCTGTGTCAATCAGAAAATGTTCCACTGAATTTGTATAATTCCTGCCTCTACATTAACTGGATTATTAAATAATCAAAAGCCTACTCATTACTTTCTATTTAGAGTTTATCTCTTCCTTTTAAAGGTTAAACGCATTTGTTCGTGATTTTAATTTTGTTTTTGTTACATTGCATCCCAATGTCAGAGTAATTTCTGTTAATTTCATAGCTCATTTATTTCGTTAATGTATTTAAATCTTCTCTCAGTTTAGTAAATCAGTGATCTGTGTTGATTCTACTACTTTAGAGTTGTTGGAGAGACTTACATGGGATAATATAAGTGAAGACGCTTTATAAATGGCAAAATGTTATATTCTTATATATAAATATTCTCTCAAAACCCTCCATCGACCCCATATACTCCAGGGCCTTGCAAAGTTCAGGGTCTTCCAGGCCACAAGCACAGGGAACGTTAAGTTGGCTTCCTGGTTCTCTTTCTAAAATCTGTGAGGAGGGTAGGGGAGGGAAGAAGGGTAATTGTTTTTTATGACTGTCAGTTTGCATCATGTTTTCTCTGTAGGACAAGTAGGATGATGTATAACACTTGAAGATTTCTCCAAAAGTTTGTTTTTAGGAAAAAGAAAACCCCAGAATTTCCTTTTTTCTGCTAAGGAGTCTTTGACCAGGGTTTTAGTAGCTTACCCTGTTCCTGCAGCCTGGGTTATAGGCATCAAATCAAGGTTATTTTTGGTTTCTCACCCCAACCCTCATTCATTAATCCTAGAAATGTGTCCAAGGTTGTAGCCCCGCTGGGCCAAGTGTGGCTGGCTCATCATTTTTCTTTGTCCATTTTTAACTCCCACCCAGGCTCATCATGATAAACTAAAAATGGATATCCATGTAATGCATAGGAATAAGCTCCAGGATAACCTCTCAACTCTGAAGTCTCTCAGCCAAGAAACTTTATTTGTCTCACTTCTCTCTTCCCCATTTTGGTCAAGACTTTCTCAGTCCCCCTATGTTGGGTGCCAGCTCATCATCGGGAGTCATGTCCAAGTTTCCAGGGAGAATTACACCCTTGGGAGTTATGTCCCACGTAGGTGGGGGGAGGGCAGTGAGTTGATCTACTGAGTTGGCTTAGAGAGAGAGGCCACATCTGAGCAACAAAAGAGTTTCTCTAGGGGTGATGCTTAGGCATAATTATACGTAAACGTAGCTTATTCTTTGCAGGAATAAATTTCATAAGGGCAAGCCACAATATCAGAGGTTCAGCCTATTAAATTTGTTGTTCCTACTGCTTCCGAGAATATAAGGAATTCCCCGGTTGGGGAAGTTTAATATTTCTTCCTTTCTCCCCAATCCCCCCAAGGGGACTTTGCAAATACTTTTTTTATTCTCTGCCCAAATTACTCTGGGATGTATCAGGACATCACACTAGCCTGTACAAACCAGAAAGATCTCATACCCTATTCAGGATTCCATGTAATTATGGTATTCTAATAAAATAATCATACCAAATTCAATTAGATAGTTCATCACCTAAAACATAATTTTTGCACCAAATAAACATCTCTTCCTTTGGTCTCACACAGAAGTTGAAGTTTTAAAATATAGACCATATCATCGTTTACCCTGTATTCTGATTTACCTTAATCATATCCAGATGAGCTTCATTCACATCTCTAGTCAAAGTCTGATCACTTTTCAACTTTTTAATAAGTTGCTGTGTGGGGTAATGCTTCATAGCTTCAGTGCTCTAACTCTGAGTCTCACATGTCACGTAAATACCCAAAATTTCAGGGAACAACCAGATTATATACAGATAGCTCAGTATCTCAGAATTTAGAAATAACAGTTACAACTCCAGAATAGATGTGACTGCTGTAAGGCTTACAATCTAGGAACGTTTACAGTAGACCTCACCTGATAACCCCTGATCTTGATTTCAATTCTCAAAGTTTGTAAATTACAGTTAGTCCATATGAGTGAAGCATGATGTTTGTCTTTTTGTTTCTGAAATTTCATTCAACATACTGTCCTCTAGGTTCATTCACCTAGTTGCATTCCTCACAAAGTCATTCCTTTTTGCAGCTGCTCAGTAGTCCCTTGTATATATACACCACAGTTCCCCCTTCCATTCCTCAGGTGTTGTACCCTTAGGCCACCTCCATTCATTGCGAATCTGAATACTGCACCATAAACACCAGTGTGCAAATGTCCATTCATGTCCCCACTCTCAGTTCCTCCAGGTGTATACCTAGCAACAGGGTTGCAGGATCTTATGGCCATCCTATCCCTAGTCTACTGTGGAACCACCACACTGCCCTTCAGAAGGGCTGTACCTTTCAGTTTCCCTACCAACAGTGAACAGGTACATCTTTTGTTCTGCATTTTCTCCAGCACTTGTAAGTCTTGTTCTTTTTTTTTTTTTTTTTTTTTTGGCATGGACAGGCACTGGGAATTGAACCTGGGTCTCCAGGATGGCAGGTGAGGATTCTGCCACTGAGCCACAGTTGCACCGCCCTTTGTTCATTTTTAAAAAGTTGTATTTTTACATCAGACAATCCAACCTAAATAAAAATCAGTGGTTCCTAGTATAATCACATAGCCATGATTTCGCCACCACAATCTATATGAAAATGTTTTCTTTTCTTCCGTGAAGAATCCCATACCCCACTCCCCATACCCCTGCTTATAAACATTTAGTTTTAGCTTACTGGCTTTGTTACATTCAGTGGAAGCATATTACAGTGTTACTCTTGACTATAGACCCCAACTTGCATTGATTGCATTTTTCCCTCTATATCTAGAATATCTAGAATATATAAAGAGATTCTACAAGTCAACAATAAAAAGACAATGTAATTTAAAAATGGGCAAAGGACATGGACAGAGTTTTTCATTTTCACCACTTTGCAATGTTGACATTCATTGTTCTCTCTTATGCAAAAATATTCTTATATTTGTATGCTTAATCATCATCCTTGTCCACTTAGGCATTCCTAAGTTATACTGTCTCAGTCTTGATCCTTATATATGCCCCCAGCCCTTCTCCCTCAACCATACTCATATTCAACTTCATTCAGTGTACTTATATTATTGTACTACCATCATATAGTATTATGCTATCCATTTCTGAATTTTTACAATCAGTCCTGTTGCACATTCTGTACTCCTTTAGCACCAAATACCCAATCTCTACTCTCAATCTCCTGTTAACCTGTGTTCTTAGCTTTAACTCTTAAAGTTCACTCATTAATGTTAATTCTTATTAGTGAGACCATATAGGATTTGTCCTTTAATTTCTGGCTAATTTTACTCAGCATAATGTCCTCAAGGTTCATTCATGTTGTTACAGGCTTCCTGACTTTATTCCGTTTTACAGTTGCCATAATATCCCATTGTATTTATATACCACAGCTTGTTAAACTGCTTGTCCGTTGATGGACATTTGGGCTGTTTCCATCTGTTGTCAATCATAAATAATGCTGCTATAAGCATTGTTGTGCAAATGTCTGTTTGTGTCCCTGCTTTCAGTTCCTATGAATATGTACCTAGTAATGGGATTGCTGAATTATATGGCAATTTCTATACTTAGCTTCCTGAGGAACCACCAAACTGACTTCCAGAATAGTTGCACCATTTTCCATTCCATCCAATAGTGGATAAGTGTGCCTCTTTATACACATCTCTCCAGAACTTGTCATTTTCTGTTTGTTTGGTTTTTTATTGGCCATTCTAGTGGCTGTGAGATGATATCTCATTATAGTTTTGATTTGCATTTCCCTAATACCCAGTGAGGTTGAGCATCTATTCCTATAATTTTGAGCCATTTGTACTTCCCTTTCTGAAAAAAAAAGTCTGTCCATGTCTTTTGCCCATTTTAAAATTACATTGTCTTTTTATTGTTGACTTGTAGAATCTCTTTATATATTCTAGATATTAAACCCTTGTCTGATATATAGTTTCCAAATATCGTCTCCCATTGCATAGGCTGGCAAGTCTTTTGATGCACAAAGGGTTTAATTTTGAGGAGATCTCATTTAACACTTTCTTTTTTCATTGCTTGTCCTTTGGGTGTAAGGTCTAGGAAACCACCTTCCATCACAAGATTTATAAGATATTTTCCCTATGTTTTCTTTTAACAGTTTTATTGTCTTAACTTTGATGTTTAGATATTTGATCAATTTTGAGTTAATTTTTGTATAGTGTATGAGTTATGGATCCTTTTTCATACTTTTGCATATGGATATCCGGTTCTCCAAACACCACTTAATGGAGAGGCTGCTCTGTCCCAGTTGGGGTGAATTGACTGCCTTATCAAAGATCAATTGTCCATAGTTGCGAGGGTCTATTTCTGAACACTCATTTCAATTCCGTTGGTCTATATATCTATCTTTATGCCAGTACCATGATGTTTCGACCATATAGCTTTGCAATATGCTCTAAAGTCAGGTAGTGTGAGACTTCCCACTTCATTTTCCTGTCTCATAATATTCTCAGCTGTAGGATTCAGGGGATCTTCAACATATAGTTTCATGTCATCTGCAAACAGTGAGAGTTTGACTTCTTTCTTTCCAATTTGGATACTATTTATTTCTTTTTCTGGTCTCATTGCTCTGGTTAGAACTTCCAGCACAATGTTGAAACTGGGCATCCTTGTTTTGTTCCTGATCTTAGAGAAAGATCTTCAGTCTTTCCCCATTGAGGATGATGTTAGCTGTGGGGTTTTTATAAATTCCCTTATAATTTTGAGAAAGTTCCCTTCTTTTCCTAACCTTTGAAGTGTTTTCATCAAGAAAGGATGTTGACTTTTGTCAAATGCCTTTTCTACATCAGTTGAGATGATCCTGTGCCTTTTCTGCTTTGTCTTATTGAGATGGTGTATTACATTAATTGATTTTTTGTGTGTTGAATCAGCCTTGCATACCTGGAATAAATCTCAATTGGTCATGGTGTATGATTCTTTTAATATGCTGCTGGGTTCGATTTGCAAGTGTTTCATTGAGGATTTTTGCATCTATATTCATTAAAGAGATTGGTCTATCATTTTCTTTTCTTGTAGGATCTTTGTCCGGCTTTGGTATTAGGGTAATGTTGGCTTCATAGAATGAGTTAGGTAGCTTCCCCTCCTCTTCAATTTTTTGGAAGAGTTTGAGCAAGATTGGTACTAATTCTTTCTAGAATGCTTGGTAGAATTCACATGTGAAGCCATTTGGTCCTGGATTTTTCTTTTTTGGGACCTTCTTGATGTCTGATTCAATCTCATTACTTGTGATTTGTTTGTTGAGGTCCTCTATTTCTTCTCGAATCATTGTTGGTTGTTTCTGCTTCTCTAGGAAGTTGTCTATTTCATCTATGTTGTCTGGTTTATAAACATATAGTTGCTCACAGTAACCTTTCATTACCTCCTTTATTTCTGTGGGGTCAGTTGTCATGTCCCCTCTTCATTTCTGATTTTATTTATTTGCATCCTCTCTCTCTCTCTTTATTTTTTGTCAGCTTAGCTAAGGATCCATCGATTTTATTGATTTTTCTCAAAGAATCAACTTCTGGTTTTGTTGATTCTCTCTGTTGTTTTCATATTCTCAATTTTATTTATTTCTTCTCTAATCTTCATTATTTCTTTCCTTTTGTTTGCTTTGGGTTAGTTTGCTATTCTTTTTCTAGTTCTTCCAGGTGAACAGTTAATTCCTCAATTTTTGCTCTTTCTTCTCTTTTAATATAGGCATTTAGGGCAATAAATTTCCATCTCAGCACTGCTTTTGCTGTATCCCATAAATTTTGATATATTGTGTTTTCATTTTCATTTGCCTTGAAATATTTACTGATTTCTCTTGTAATTTTTTCCTTGACCTACCTGTTGTTTAAGAGTGTATTCTTTTACCTCCATATATTTGTGAATTTTCCAGCCATCTTCCTTTTATTGATTTAAAAATTAATTCTATTATGATATGAGAAAGTGTTTTGCATAATTTCAGTCTTTTTAAATTTATTGAGACTTGCTTTGCATTCGGCATATGGTCTTTTCCTTGAAATGATCCATGAGTCCTTGAGAAAAATGTGTATGCTGCTGTTGTGGGGTGTAATGTTCTGTAAATGTCTGTTAAGTCTAGTTCATTTATCATATTATTCAAAATCTTGGTTTCCATATTGATTCTCTGTGTAGATGTTCTATCCATTGATGAGAGCAGTGAATTAAGTCTCCAACTATTATTGCAGAAATGTTTACTTCTCCCTTCAGTGTTGTCAGTGCTTGCCTCATACATTTGGGGCACTTGGGCTCAGTGCATAAATATTTATGATTGTTATGTCTTCTTATCGAATCATTCCTTTTATTAGTGTATAGTGTCCTTCTTTGTCTCTTTTAATTGTTTTACTTTTGAAGTCTAATTTTTCAAATATTAGTATAGCTACCCCTGCCCTTTTCTGGTTGTTGTTTGTGTGAAATATCTTTTTTCCCACCCTTCACTTTCAATCTGTTTTTGTTCTTGGGTCTGAAGTGAGTCTCCTGTAGATAGCCTATAGAAGTGTCCTGTTTTTAAATCCATTCTGCCAGTCTATGTCTCTCTTTTTTTTTTTCATGGGCAGGCACCAGAAATCAAACCCTGGTCTCTGGCATGGCAGGCGAGAACTCTGCCTGGTGAGCCACCTTGGCCCACCCATTCTATGTCTTTTGATTGGGGATTTTAATCCATTAAAATTTAATGTTATTACTGTATAGGCAATACTTTCTTCTATCATTTTGTCTTTTGGATTTATGTGTCAGATCTCATGTTTTTCTCTTTTCAGCTTTACTGATAGTTTTCATTTCTACACTCTTCTCCAGACCTCTCTCTCCTAACTTTTCCTATCTGCTTGTAATGCTCCCTTAGTATTTCTTATAGAGCTGGTCGCTTAGTGACAAACTCTGTCAGTGACTGTTTGCGTGAAAATATTTAAAGTCTCCCTCAGTTTTGAAGGACTGTTTTACTGGGTACAGAAATCTTGGTTTGTAGTTTTTCTATTTCCAGATCTTAAATATCATACCACTGCCTTCTTGCTTCCATGGTTTCTGCTGAGAAATCCACACAGAGTCTTTTCAAGCTTCCCTTGTATGTGATGGATTGCTTTTCTCTTGTTGCTTTCATAATTCTCTCTTTGTCTTTGATATTTGACAGTCTGACTAGTAAGTGTCTTGGAGTAAGTCTATGTGGATCTATTCTGTTTGGGATATGCTGCACTTCTTGAATCTGTAATTTTATGTCTTTCATAAGAGATGTGAAATTTTCAGTGATTATTTCCTCCATTAGTCTTTCTGCCCCTTTTCATTTTTCTTCCCCTTTTGGGAAAACTATAAGATGGATATTCATGAGCTTTCTGTTGCCATTTAATTCCCTGAGACCCTGCTCTTATTTTTCCACTCTTTCCCCTATCAGTTCTTTTGCCTGTAGGATTCCAGTTGTCCTGTCCTCTAGATCACTAATCCTTTGTTCTGTGTCTTCAAATCTGTTGCTGTTTCCATTATTTTTTCATCTCTTCTATTGTGCTTTTCATTCCCATAGGTTCTGCAATTTGTTTTTTCAGACTTTGAAATTCTTCTTTATATTTGCCTAATGTCTTCTTTATATCCTTCATCTCTTTGCATATCTTCCCACATCTCATTGATTTGATTTTGATGTGATTTTGCATATCTGTTCGGACTTCCTTAATTAGTTGTTTCAAGTCCTGTATCTCATTTGAAATATTTGTTTCTTCATTCGCCTGGGCCATATATTTGAATTTCCTAGTATGACTTGTATTGTTTGCTGGTATCTGAGCATTTGATTTCCTTAATTAGTTTGCTCTGGAGGTTGTTTTCACCATTTTACCTAGGGTTTTCTTGTTGGTTGGCTTTGTTTTCTATCTGTTCTTTGGCATTCAGTTCAACTTATCCAGACCTCTAGCATAGGTTCTGTTTAATTGATCAGATTTCTTCAGCTCTTGTTTTTGTCCTGTTATTATGAAACCTTTTTTTGAGGAGGGTCTCCTCAGATATGATTGAACCTAGTCAGATTTTCCCAAACCAGATAGGCCCATGTCTCTGGAGGAGAAAGTAGCCAGTATCAAGTTTCACTGAGGGTATAACCCAGCAGGTTGCCAGACTTTCCTAAGAAGCCTCTAGACTCTGTGTTTTTCCTTTCCTGCCCAGTATGTGGTGCTTGTCTGCCCACAGCTTCCCTCCAGTGTAATGTGGTGTGGTGCCTTTAATTTCAGTAGCCTCTCCCTGCCAGTGGTATGATTGAGACAGAGGCTGAGGCAGAGGGTGGGCTTTGGTTGCTTCTGTTTTCCAGCCCCTGGGGCCTAAATTCCCTGAGGGAAGGCCACCACTTGAGCTTGGCCCTGCCCCCCTTTTCTTGGGGAAGATACACCTGTATTAGTTTGCTAAAGCTCCTGGAAGGTAATATACCAGAAATGGAATGGCTATTATAAAGGGAATTTATTAAGTTATTAAGAATTTATTAACTACAGTTCTAGTGCTAAAATAATATTCAAACTAAGGCACCAACAAGAGGTTATGGAAGCCATCAGGAACACCTCTGTCAGTTAGGAAGGCACGTGACTGGCATCGGCTGGTCCCTTCATCCCAGGCTCCTAGCTTTCTGCCTCTCTTCTTCCCAGTGTTTCCCCCTCTAAGCATCATTTTGATTAGATTATTTCCATGGAGATGTGGCATTCATTTAGCTGCTCTATGACAAAACTCTAGGTTCCATCTCTTAGTTTAGCATCTGCTGGGGCCAGAGATTTCTTCTATTCAGGTTTTGGCTACTTCTGTGAGTTCTTGCTTAGCATGTAGGCTATTTCTGTCTCAATCTCCAAATGTCTACATTGGCTCTCCTCTGAGCTCTCTCTAAAATGTTTCCTCTTTTAAAGGACTCTGGTAAACTAATAAAAACCCACCTGGAATAGGTGGAGTCACATCTCCATCTAATCAAAAATTCACACCTACAATTGGGCATGCCACATCTCCATGGAGATAATATAATTAAAACTTTCCACCCTACAATATTGAATCAGACTTTAAAGAAAAGGCTTCCCCCTGCAGGATGGGATCAGGATTAAAATTTGGCTTTTCTGGGGTACTTAGATTCAAATTGGCACATTCCACCCTCTGGACCCCAAAAAGGACATGCTTTTTCCTTATACAAAATACATTCACTCCATCACAGTATCACAAAAGCCTTAAACCATTTCAGTAACAATACAAATATCATACAAAGTAATAACAGTACAAAAATCATATCAAAGTCAGTTACAGGCATGGTCTGTTCTAAGGAACAAAAATTTTCCTCTTGCTGTGGACTTGTTAGAACAAGTTACCTGCTGCCATTTCACAAGGGAGAGACATCCATTGGATATATATTTCCATTTCCATGGGGTGATAGCAAAAGGAAAACAGGGGTCAAAGGTCCCAAACAAATCCTAAAACCTGGATTCCAAAGTCAGAGAGTCATTTATCTTTGGGACTTTAGAAAGTGGCAGTCCCACCCTTTCCAAGGGCCCATACAGTGTTCTTGCTCTCTTCAAATGCTGGGGTGAGTTTTCCAACACTGGGGAAATTGTGGGGACACCTTTCTCTTAGCTCCACCCTCTCCAAGCATTGGAGCAGCATGCTGGATCTCTGCCATCTCTGGGGCACATGCTCAACCCCTTCAGAAAAATGGGGTAGCAGCCAGGCTTCCCCCAATCCCCAAGGAATGTGTTCCACCTCTCAGAGTCTTGGGGCACCATAACTCTTTCAGAACATCTGGACAGAAGGCCTGCCCTCTGCCTTTGGGGCAAACTCACCCACTTGACATTTTTGGATGAGTCCTTTCTCCTGGCCCAAGATTTCATGGCTCCAGACCTTAGCTTCCATGGTACTGACTCTGAAGTCATTTTTCCTCCTATTTACCCCTTTTAGTCCAGACTGGCAGTGGTCCTGTTTATACAGATTCCACAACATTCTTGTTTGTTTTCTATGTAGTGTGCAGAGATCATAACTGTCAGACAGTAGAACTTTCCACAAATCTTTTCTGGATAACTCCATTTCCAATCCTGGGTTTTTCTGAAATAGCCAACTGGTTTCATGTTTGGTTAAATCCTCACATGGGACCTTATTCTCTGGGGTCTCACTTTCTGGAGCTCAGAATTTTCCAGACAATAAATTTCTGTTTTCTTTGTACCCAAGTGTTCAGTTCTCAATTTATCTCTTTCCTGTCACATTTTACTATAAACCACAAGAAGCAGCCAAAGTGCATTTTCCACACTTAGTTTGGAAATTTCTTATGCTAAATATCCAAGTTCAGCACTCTCAAACTCTGCATTCCATCCACAAATAATGCCTTCCTTCCAGTTTGCAAGGATACATTCATCATTTCTGTCTAAACCCTTATCAGAAGTATCCTTAGAGTTCACATTTCTACCAACAGTGTCTTCAAAGCAATCTAGGCCTTTATCAAGCATCTCACAACTCTCCAGAATTTCCCCCTTATCCATTTGAAAAGCTATTCCAACCTATCTGGTATTTATAAACCGCAGCAGCACCCCACTTCTCCAATACCAAAATCTGTATTAGTTTTTTAAAGCTGCCAGAATGCAATATACCAGAAGTAGAATGGCTTTTATAAAGGGAGTTTATTAAGTTGCAAGTTTATGGTTCTAGTGCTGAAATAATGTCCAAACTAAGGCACCAACAAGAGGTCACCTTCACTCAAGAAAGGCTGATGCCATCTGGAATACCTCTCTCAGCTAGTAAGGAATGTGGCTTGCATCTGCTGGTCCCTTGCTCCCAGGCTGCATTGCTTTCAGTCTCTGTTACCAGTGGTTTCCTCTCTAAGCATCTGTGGGCATTCACTTATGTGCTCTGTGACAAAACTCAGGGTTTAATCTCTTAGCTTAGCATCTGCCAGGGCCAGAGGTTTCTTCTCTTCAGGTTCTAGCTATTTCTGTGAGTCCTTGCTTAGTGCTGGGCCATTTCTTTCTTGATCTCCAAACATCTACTTTGGTTCTCCTCTGCGGTCTCTCCAAGTGTCTCCTCTTTTAAAGGACTCCAGTATACTAAACAAGACCCACCTGGAATAGGTGGAGTCACATCTCTATCTAATCAAAAGGCTACATTCACAATTGGGTGTGTCACATCTCTACACAGATAATCTAATCAAACATTTCCACCCTACAATATTGAATCAGGATTAAAAGAAATGGTTGCTCCCACAAGATTGAATCAGGATTAAAACATGGCATTTCTTGGGTACATAATGGATTCAAACTGCACATACACCCTTTAGAGAATTGTCCTCATTAACTTATTTACTTTGTCTCTCAGATATGTCTTAACTCTACCCTTGCCTGGGGCAGTGCTGAACCCTGCAAGTGCTAGCAGTTCTATCTAATGAACTGTTAAGGAAAAAAAAAAAGGGACAAAAAGCCAAAAAGGCTTTTCAGAGCTGGATTTGGCTCCCTGGCTCCCCAGGTTGCCAGTCAAGAGCTGGAGTTGGTAATATGTGGCTGTATGTGTCTCTATGTATTCCCTGGTTCTGTGTGCCCCCTTTTCTTGGGGTCCAGCCCTTTTCCAGTATTTTCTGCTGTCCAACTCAAAAAGGCTCTGTTTTTTTTTGTTTTTTTTTCCCCATCAGCCCCATTTCCTCTCTGCTGGGGCCAAAACTCCTGGTTTCTTTAGTGCTTACTCCATGTTTATCTGTGCTTGGGACCTGTTTTTAGCAGTCTGAATTTGTTTATTAATTCTGCAATTGGACCTTGGTTGAGCTAGCTTCCTTGCTATTAGTAAAGTCTGTTTCTTTTCCCCTCAGAAAACCAGCTTGTTATGCCTGTGGGGAGGGGCACTGGCCTCTGAGACTGGAAGACTTACAATTCTGTGTGGGATCTCAGCCATTTAACCGGTTCCGGACTAGTGTATGATGTATATCCAGTCTCTGATGTCTCCCCAAGAGGTGAAACAACTGGCTATTTACTAGCTGTTCTGGAGGATGAACTAAATTCCACACCTCACTATGCTACCATCTTGCCAAAGCAAAATAATGTGTTGTTTTTGTTTGTTTGTTTTTCCTCATGCAAAACATTTTTAAATTTGTAAATTTAATCACCATCATTGTACACTCTAGGCATTCCTGAATTATACCATCTCAGTCTTTATCGTCTATCTTTCCTTCATACATGCCCCACCCATTCTCCTTCTATCATACTCACATTCAGCTTCATTCAGTGTACTTACATTATTGTGCTACAATCAGATAGTATTGTGTTATCCATTTAAGAATTTTTTACAATCAGTCCTATTACACAATCTGTATTCCTTCAGCACCAATTATGCAATCTCTACCCTATTTCTACTTCCTGATAAACTGTGTTCTTAACTGAAATTCTCCAAGTTCATTCATTAATGTTAGTTCATGTCAGTGAGACCATACAGTATTTGTCCATTTTTTTCTGGCTAATTTCCCTCAGCATAATGTCTTCAAGATCCATCCATGTCATTATTTGCTTCATGACCTTATTCTTTCTTACAGCTGCCATAATATTCCATAGTGTGTATATAGCACAGTTTGGTTAGCCACTCATCCATTGATGGACAATTTAGGCTGTTTCCATCTCTTGGCAATTGTAAATAATGCTGCTATAAACATTGGTGTGCATATGTCCATTTGTGTTCTTGCCCTCATGTCCTCTGAATAGATACCTAGTAATGGGATTACTGGATCATATGGCAATTCTAAGCTTCCCGAGGAACCTCCAAACTGCTTTCCACAGCAGTTGTACCAACTTACATTCCCACTAACAGTGGGTAAGTGTGCCTCTTTCTCCATATCTTCTCCAGCACTTTCTGTTTTATTGATAATGGCCATTCTGGTGGGTGTAAGATGATATCTCATTGTGACAGCAAAATATTTTTAAAGGAATATTTTTCTATTTGAAAACTCACACCTCAGGGATAATTATATAAAGACAAAAATCATAAGGTGAATTAATTTCACTTGGCCACTCTTTTTAAATGAATAATGGAGCATACATAGCCTTAAAAATGTACTGTATTCTTATTTGCTTTTCTTTACCTTAGAGGGGTGCTATAGAGCAGAGAGTTACCACCTTTTCCTGAAAGTTTCCCTGATTCCCCAGGCAGAGTTAGGAGCTTCTTCCTTTCTCTCCTCCCACCCCCATGATCCATTGTTCACCTCTGTCACAGAACTCATCTCATGCTGTTAATTTTCTTGTCTGCTTCCCCAACTAAATTTCAGCTTTCTGGGGGCGGGACTATAGTTTCCTTCATCAATCAGGTCTTACTGCCTGCCGAGTCTCTCTAAATTCTCCCACCTGAACATGCCCCTAGAGTGGGTCCCAGCACTGACATGAACCTCAGCTGAGCTTTCATTGTCCTCTGTACACTGCCCTGGTGGCTCAGCTCTTCCCTGGTAGATCATCCTGTTATAGCCACAGTCTGTTCAGCTCCCCCAGTCTAGGCCCTTGCCTGCATCATTCCTTCTGGCCTGGATGAAAATGGCACTGGCATGTTGGTGGAGCTCTCCTGAGAAATGAGAGTTACCACTCATGTCAGTAATGGCAGGTGAGCTGATTTTCCTTGAAAACTCTTTGGTGTTGATGTGTCCCCTTTAGAGTGGCTCTCCAAGATCCCCCTGGAAGGAGAGATCTTGGTCATTACCCAATTGTTTGCTCATAGGTGGGTTTCAGCTTAGGGTTGAGGATGCCTAACTTTCAGAAGGACTTGCAAAAGCCCAACAGTAAGGCTTTCCAGGGAAAAGATCCCAGTTTTCTGGCTCTGGGCTGCTCTTGGTCAGTCTGACTCGACAAAGAAATAGCATCAAACAAGATGGCTATGGATGGCTTTTGAAAGGATAGGAAATTGGCTTTGTGGCAAATCATTTATTTTTCTTCCTCCCTCCATTTCCATAGCCACAAATAAACAAACACCATTAAATATTTCAACTAATTGAAGAAGCTGTAAAAAACCCAAGTACAATGTAGTAAAAAATACCTATACATAATGTGTGGTTCTTCCCCAGGAGAAGTGCTGAGCAGGAAAGGTGGATATTCATTTCTGATGACTTGCCAACTCTGGGATATTGTTCAGGTAGTGATTTTTTGATATGCCAAAGTGTTTCAGGCACTGCCCATCCTGGATATAGATTTCTTCTGTCTCAGAAAGGCAGATCTTCATTCAAAGGCCTTCTAGTTCTCTCTTCTCTATTATCAGGTGGACCTAGCTACAACCATCTGCCATCTGGACCGTAACTCTCGCTTTCTGTGGGTCTCTTATTTCCAATCAAGACCCTCCAACCCATCATCTACCTAGCACCAGAGTAATCTTTTTAAAACAGATCATGTCACACTCAGCTACACATCTTTTTGCCTGCTTCTTGATGGCTCAAGCATTCTTCCTGTGGGAGCTTTCCATGCCTGCTGAGCATAACATCAAAAGTTCAAGTGTCAGTAGTTTTGTTGTGCATTATCAGTGGCATTCAGCATGCAGATTCAGTGCTAGCACAGAGCCTCTGTGGAACTGTTAGGATCTGGCGCAGTGAAGTCCTGGCTATGCTGAATCTATCAAGGAGTGGTGACATGTATTGATTCTGAGATGAGTATCAGTATTCCTGGGAATTCCCCAAAAATATTTGTGAAGAAGTACTCTGTAAGAAGGTTTACTTATTGAAGTCAAGCCAGAAATAGAACTTGCCTGCCATCAAGAGTTTGTAATAAAATTAATGTGACTCTGATTGCACTCACTGACTGGTAAAACCCAGGACGCTACATTGGCTCATGCTTTTCAATATACAAAGTATTCTTACACACTTGATTTCATTTACTCTTCATAAGCTCCATAAGATGGCATCAGTTTCATTATTAATCTCTATTTTATAGATGAACTAACTGGCCAGGGTACCACCTGGCTCCAATGCAACCCAATTACACTTTCTTTCGATGAAATCTTTTATTATCTTCTTAGTAAGAAGGATAGTTTATTTACTCCTTGTTTCAATTTCTCGGCTGTGAAAATGAATGCTACACAATGGGTTGGCTTACTAACAGAATTTATTGGCTCTCTGTTTCAGAGGCCAGAAAGCTTGCTTCTTCCTGGTGTTGGTATCTTCTGGCTGGCTGGCAATCTTTGGGGTTCCTTGGCTTTTCTGTCACATGGCAATATACATGGTAGCATCTTTTCCTTTCTTTTCATGTTTCATTGACTTCTAGCTTCTTGTTCACCGTGACGTCTCTTCCTGGGTCCGATTTCTTTTGCTTATAAAGATTTCAGTCATATGGGATCAAGGCCCACCCTCATTCAGTTTTGTGAACTCCTTAACTAATGACATCTTCAAAGATCCTGTTTACAAATGAGTTCATGCTCACAGGACCAGGGGTAGGAACCTAACCAGGCCTTTTGTGGGGGGACATGATTCAATCCCCAATATTCATCTAAGGTAGAATGAAGTACATACTTAACGTTTTTGCTAGCTCTGACTCTTCCACTAATGAGCTGAACAAAGTAGGAAAATGCATCCACATGTTAGTATTTTCAGTGTCTAATTCCTCATATGTGTGCTCAGGAAATATCTGTTGACTGAACAAATGAATGAATGAACGACTATCACGGATTTATGTGCTGAGCTGCTCCTGATCCTTCCTGGTCAAGGATATGGACATGGTATAGGGTGACCAATTGTCCTGGTTTGCCGGACACTTAAAGTTTTCCTGGGATACAGGACTTTCAGTGCTTCCTCGGGATGAGGTGGTTGCCTACCATAGTTGCACCTTTCATGTGGATGCCCAAGCCTCCTTCTGGCTTGCAGTCTAATTTGTACTTGATTTAAAAACCAATCCAATATGAATAACAAGAGTAAATGAGGTGTTTCAGCAGCAAGTGGCTATGATTATTGGATTGGAGATGGAGCAAGGGAGGAAGGAGGGGCAGGGAACTAGCCTCATACGTCTGGGTTAACAGCTTAACCCTTATCCCTTTCTGCTTCTTTAAACCTGGCTGGTGACTACACATCTTTTGTCCCCTGGATTAACTGTTACTTTCCCTGAAAAGCCTTTCCTGAACTCGTCAATACTAGAGTAGGTGCTGTTCTTTGCCTTCGTACACCCTTCATACTTGCACTTACTTATATAATTCTATATTCTCTTGGCTGTAAGCTCAGCCAGGGAAGGGGTTGAAATTTTTTTGTTCACTGCTGTGGCTTTGATGCCAGCATAATGCCCAGTATATAGTAGATAATGTTTCATGAAAGTGTGGGCCAGAGAGCAGAATATAAGATGATTTTTTAGCCCTTTCAGGTGCATAGGAGCTCAGGTTTAGAAAAGATTTAGGCAAAGTTGGGTGGTCCTCTGAACTAACCCAACAGGATGAAGTTACATTGTAATGAAACTTCAAAATGAATTATCTTCTCATCCAATAATTCAGCAAATATCTTTTGAAATCGTTCCCTGTGCCAAGCAATGGGCTAGAGAGAGATTAGAGATATAAAGGTGAGTAGCATCTGGTCTCTGAATTTGAGAACTGCATTCTGGAATATTCATGAACTTTTACTATGTGCTGAGCTTTGTGCTGGAACTATAGACATGACAGACATGGATGGCCCCTGTTATTAAGAAGCTAAGAGTTCAAAGAAATACAACATAATAATTTCTCAGCAGAGCAAGAAGGGTGACAGTGGCAGCGTGTATAAGGCGTGCATGAAAAATGTCCTTACGCTCAACCAGGGCAGGCTTCCAAGAGGTGTGATGTTGAAGGTTAAATAAGTTCAAAAGGAGTTATCAGAGAAGGGAAAGAAGTATATGAGAGAGCACACTTACAAAAGAAGACCTAAGAGAGGGAGAGGGGAACTGTGGGTGATGTATGCATATGGAGAGACCCCAGGAACTAAGCTTGGCAGGTAACTGGTTGCCAATGGGTCCTTCTGTGTGGAGGGTAGATATATGGGCCCATCTGGCTAGTGTGTGAAGTGAGAAATGGAAAATAGAGGTTTAAAAGTTTGGAAATGTAGGTCAGGGCTAGATCATGGTGGCCATGAATGCTGGGCTAAGGCATTGGGACTTCACTCCATTGGAAATGGGGCTATTTAGGGAAAGATTTTGACAGAGGCAGGGCATGATCATTTGACTCAGAATTTAATTCTGTCTACTTTGTTCACCTCCTCCCTTTCTATCCCCTCCCCTCTGCAGCCAAGATGTACAGCATCCCTGTCAGAGCCAGAATTATTCTAGCTGCCCTTAACTTCCTCCTACCACTTCCTACCTCCTCATTAGTGTATCCTCTTCCCGGTGTCAAAGCTCCTGATAAGGGTAGGCAGAAATAGATTTTTGATAATGATTTTCTGGGGGGAAAAATCACCTTGAGAGTGAAGTGTTGATCTGTTTAGCTTCTTCTGCCAAAGGCCAAGGGGTCTAGATTATGAGATTAGCATACAGATGACCTTGCTCTTGGCTCTTTGTTTCAGTTTTGATGAGTACACATGGGCTTCCAAGTTCTCATTATATTAGTTGCTGTAGTACTCACTCCTCCCCACACCCAAAGAGGAATAGGAAGCAGCTCAGTAAGTAATACAGGTTCAGCCTGTTCTGTGGACCTGGTCAGCCTCAGGCTGAGTTAACCAGAGGGAACAAGCTAGTGCACGTTCTGCGAGGAGAACCAGGCTGGAACCAAGAGACACATGTGGCTCTCCTACTGCGGATTCCATGCCTTGGTGCCCCCTCTGAAAAGGACATCTTCAAGATCTGATGGTCTTTGTAATGGCTTAGCTTAGGTGCTAAAGTGAATTGTTCATTCATTCACTCATTCAAAATATACTGCGCATCTGTATTTGTGGTCAGTTTTGAGAATTCAAAAATGGAAAGCCATAGCTGTACTCTCAAGGGTGAAGACACACAATTGTGATTGCATGTAAGTCTATGATAGGAGTAAAAGTGGAGAGTGAGGAAGGAGACTGCTGTCTCTCCCACGCAAGGTGATTGGGCTCAGGTTCATTTCAATATATTTTAGTCTTTATAGGAAAAGTATATTACGAGCCTAGTAGGAACTGACCTATTTGCCTATGCTATTCCATCAGCCTGGGATGCACTTTCCCTGTGGTTTGCCCACCAAGACCTATGCATTTTTCAAGTCTCAGCTCAAATCCACCCTTCCTGTGAAGCTTCCATGCTTACCCAAGGCAGGACTGAAGGCTCCTTCTCCTATATGCTTACACCATGGGATCCTTTGTTTCAGTACCATCTCACCAGGTTATAGCAGCAGTGGCATGTCTGCTGTAAGCTCTTAAGGGTAGGGGATTGACTTTGGCTCTTCGAGTCTTCAGCTCTCAGTGTAGGACCTGACATGTAGTAGATTCTCATTCAATTCCTGGATGAATGAGAATGAATGAAAGGAGCTGCCCGTTAGCTTGTGCAGATGTGCATTTCACATTCCAGGTCACTGGGCAAGTCCAGAGACTTGGAAAGCAGGGAAATGAGATAGGTTGAAAACCTGTGAATAGCGTTGTTATGTCTTGGGGGAAAAGGTCCAGAAATGTAAATGGGAAACAGATGTGAGCGCTATGGATCCAAAAAGGTCCTGGTAGAATTTACGCTCAATTTGGTTGAAAATTCAAAGGGCATTTAAGGTAGGACAGTGACACCTAGTGGTGGAAGAAGGAGGACCGGATGTCAGGCTCCATCCAGCTCATCTCCTGAGGTGGGTTAGGACACTGTGATGATGCCAGTGGACTTCTGCAGCAGGAGTGTGTTGTCCCAAGCTCTGACCATCGACGGCCCACTGGTCTCCAGGGTGGATGGGGAGGAGATGGACTGAGTGACAAAGTCAAACAAACCCAGTCTCTGATTCTGTGATGGTCCAAACTAGATGATCTGGCCCATTGCTCAACCTCTCTAGGCTGAGAGAGGAAAAAGACAGGCTCCAAAATGCACAGCAAATTAGCCACAGAGCCAGGACCAGAAGCCAGGTTTCCTGATTCTCAGAGAGATGTCCATTCCTTTCCCACCCTTCATCTCCTGAAGGAAGGGCAATATCGATTTCTACCCTTCGAAAGGGTAGATTACATTAAAATGACCACTGAAGCCAATTTGAGGAGAAACAAAACATTTAATGGGCAAGTTTGAAGACTGTGCCTAAGGGAGAGTCTTCTTCTCAAGAACAGAAGCAGAAATGGGATGGCTCACTGGAGAAGCCACACCTTCTCAACACCCAACCCAGCACCTCAGGACCAATACTAGAAGTATGTTTTCCCAATTGATTGAAAGACGGATTTGAAAGTTCACACCAACAGTATAGGCTTCATTGGTTGCAAATGATGCTTAGTACGTTTAGTGGTGGGAAGCTTGGGATGTATTAGAAACATCTCAGGGGCTGAGGCACGTAGAGGTATTGTCTCACCCCCAAGCTGCAAAGACAGCATCGACTGAGTGAATCGGCCACTAATGTGAGAGGAGCTGGGCTGGGTGCTGGGAGGAAATTCACCAGGTAGATTCCTGTCAAGGGGATCTGGCTAGGAGAGTCTGTTCTCATGCTTTGTGCCCAAGGGACTTGTCCCAACAGAGTCGTCTTCAGTGGCTTCCTTACTGCCAGGCATGGAGGCCCAAGCTCCCTTGGACAGTCTGAGCAGTTCTTTTTGAGCAGGGTTTCCACAGTTTCTACTCTTTTGCTGCACACATATATTTCTCCTCACAACCTAAGTGCTTTATCTGCTGGGTTTTCTTTGGGCTTCTCCATGAGACATAGCTTCTCTTGTCATCCCCCAGTTCTGCATTTCCCTCACACTGTCCCACACTCCACCATGGCCAGGACAGGTGAGAAGCAGCTATCTCTTGTTTCTAGAAAGTTTTCTTGTCACTGCAAATACAGACTGGGAAGCAAAGTAATGTGTTTGCTGTAAAACTTGCTTAAAGTGCTTGCTGAAAAGAAGATACAATGTCAAGGAACTCTAGGGATATGCTCTTGTGGTTTCTCTAGAGTCCTTCCCTTCAATGTTTGGTTACTCATTTTAGCAGCTGATAGAATTCTTACTTTATTTATGGCCCTGAAAATATTAGTATTTCAGAGACAAAAGAGGTCATGTAGAAAATGACTAAATGCAAATTGCTTGTTAGTCATTCTCATTAGCATTAGGATCTATATTTAGTAAATTCATATAACATTAATTGCTAATATTGTGCTAGGCACCTTGTGGGCATTTTGTCCTTTAATCTCCACAGCAATATTTGTAGGTAGATAATTTTATTATCCCAATTTTGCAGTTGAGAAAACAGGCTCACAGACTTGCCCAAATCTCACAGTACACTGCAAGGTCCTTGGAGGCAGGAGTTAGTCTTACCTCCTGCTTTCTCCATTTGTCTGATGCACAATCCTAGAAAGAGAAGGGCCAAACAAGTGCTGGTTAATGATGGTGAGATGACAATGATGATTTCTGACTAAGATGTGAAGTCTCCCTTAATCTTACGATTTACTCCTTTAGCCCAAATGTAATCTGAATGAGAATCCTCCCATTACAAATGCTTTGGAATATATCCCACACCCAATCCAGGTTTGGGTTGAATAATAGGGTCCCACTTTTATTGTTGCCTCAGTTATCCTATCTGGAAAATGCAGATAAAAACACATGACTATAGGGGAAGTGTGACATAAAGTTACATCATGGATATAAAACACTTTTGTAAGCTGTGAATCATAATATATGTGGAAGATGCTATTTCTATTTAATACTCTGGTATTAAGTATTAATAATAATGTCCACACTTAGCTGAAAGATTGACCACCTTCTCTTTATGTTGGGAATAAAGTAAAAAGGTGACCTCATCTGGGTTTGCATCTTAAAGGTTGAAAGAAAGAACTTGAGCTGTTCTTTTTCTCTATTGATTAAGCTTGGCTTTTAAGTCTATTTTCTTTTTTTTTAATCTTTATTAATAAAACCAATCAACATATAACATGAACATTCTTAACCTATGAACATTCCATACTCGGTGTGCAATCAGTGGCTCATAACATCATCACATAGTTGTATATTATATATTGTATATTATATATTATATATATTGTATATATATAATATACAATAATATACACTATATTGTATATACATACAATATAATATACATTGTATATTATATATTATATAGTTGTATATTGCTATGATCATTTCTCAGAACATTTGCATCACTCCAGAAAAAGAAATAATAAGAAAAAAGAAAAACTCATACACACCATACCCCTTACCCCTCTCTCATTGATCACTAGTATTTCCCTCTACCCAATTTATTTTAACATTTGTTCCGCTATTATTTATTTATTTTAATCCATTTTTTAAGTCTATCTTCTTGATGTGTCCTATTTTGAATGTCAGAAGTTGAATATTATATTCTTAATATTATAACCCTAACCACTTACATCCAACAATAGATGGCTTTGGGCTGACTATAGTGAAGATTCCTCATTATACCTTAAACTGGTGCTAATCAAAGGGGGTTCTTGGACAGGTCCCCTATTCACAAACTTTTTGTTAGTAGTCAAAATAAATTTAGAAATTGACAGTAAGCATTTAGAAAAATTACATAGCAATTTGACAGTTATTTTTATGTCTGTTGAATGTAATAAAAATGGAGTTTGCATTTTTTAAATTTCATTTTTTAAACAATATATCTTTCTTGTATTTTCCAAAAGAATGATCTGTAAGGACTGAAAAATTTTAAAAAGTGTCATTCACCACTGATAATTTTAGAAGCCCTGCTTTAAACCTCAAAAGGAGAGGCTTGATAGTTTCCTATGTTAAGGATTCTTCCTGTTCCTAAGAAAACATTTTCACCTCCTTCTCAGGAACCGCACCATGTGGTATGATGTAGGACCTGAGTTTGACAGGCCACAAAAGATCCCCTATACATTTACCCCAGGGAAATAGGTGCTGACTCACCTTTCATTTGGGAATTCAGGGAGGCTCCACAAGTGATTATTTTTCCCATAATAACAAACTATGCTCCTTGGTGACTCCTGGATTTCCTTTCTACATATAGAAGTAACTGGCGAAATGTTAAAAGCTATGGATCATCAGGTATCTCTTTAACATATAAGGAGGAAGCTGTGGCTCAAAGAGATTAAGTAACTTGGCCAAAGCACACAGCTATTATAGTTTAGAACTAAGATTTAAATCAGATCTGTCTTACCCTGGAGCTCATGATCTTAGTGGGATGGGGTAGCTTCCTGTGGTTTTCCAAGTTACACCACATATTCTCTGCCTAAAAAGCTGAGGGGCCTGGAGGGGGTCGGGTGGAGAAGAGAAGGGTGATCAGTGCATTCAGGAGGTAGAGAAGTGAGAAGTGAGGGTGAGTTGCTGGAACAAGACATAATTGTCAGACATGTGGGCATTAAAAGAGCTCTGAAGGGCAGGCCACAGTGGCTGAGCAGGTAGAGTTCTCACCTGCCATTCTGGAGACGTGGGTTTGATTCCCAGTGTCTGCCCATGCAAAAAAAAAAAAAAAAAAAAACCTCTGAAAGTGAAGAGCAGCCCAGTTTTCAGAATGTAATAACATCATTAGAGATTCCAGAGATGGTTGGCTTTCCCCAGTGGGAGACAGAGGGCTTCATGCCTTACACCATTAACATTGACTTACCAGTCTGTCAGGTCAGAGGGAATGAGGATGTCATTTTCAAGCCTGTCAACTTTCTAATCCAGCTCCACCCTCACTGCACTGTCTCCTGATGAATTTCTAGCCATCAGTCATTCTTTCAGGTCAGATCTCTACAACACTCTTACAAAGGGATTTTCACCAGACACACTCTATTACCTTAAGTGTATTGTAAGCACTGTTTTGGATGTTGCATACTTAAAAAATAAATAGGACTATTTTAGCCCAGGTCCTCATGCACTTCCTTCAGGAGGCAAGCTGACCTTCTGCTTCCTTATCACGAAGTCTCCGAGGTCCATTGGAAGGAAAGGCTGCTGACAATACGCAGACCACCTGTGGTCCCAGTGAGTAGTAGGATTCAGCTGGCTGTGGGGAAGCCACAGGGCTAGGAAGCCAAGGCGATTCAAATGCTCTGCCTCGGAAAGGAATATTTTCACGAATGTCGCAAGCCGTTCCGGCTGTAGGCTCACTCTGATGACAAATAGAGGTCCTCTGAACCTCTTGTGGAGACTTTTTAGGAGTTTCCTCACTTATTTTATGAAAAAAAACATTTCACCTGTTTGGGCAGAAGGATCTTTCTAGAGAAATATTTTGCCATTTTTTCAGTCACGAGTGTGCGTGTGGTTGGGTGGTATGCAGAGATGACAAAGTTGGTCACGCCATTTTGTCTACCGGATCACAAGTTCCTACAGACCAGCTGCGTTAGAATCGCCTTGGAGTTTAAGCTGTTCACAGTCCTGGGTCCTCACTTCTTGAGATACTGATTCAGGAGTCTGACCTTATATCTAGGAATCTGTATTTTTAAAATCTCTCCAAAGTGTTGTAACACGCAGCCAGATTTGGGAACCTCAGCTCCTCATTTCTCCTTTGCTATTATATATACCATCAATAAATATTCATTGGACACTTTACCTGTTTCACAAACTGGGTCAAGACACGTGACAGGCATAGTTACTGTCCTTCACTATTCTATGGTTTAAGGGAACAAACAAATTGGAACAGACATTTACCATAAAGTGTGATAATTGCTTGAGTAAAATTAGGCCAAGGAGCACTAAGAGCATTGAACCCACTTGTGGGTGGGAGGTGGGGAGTGAAGTTGGGGCAATGGCTTTCAATTGCACTGATTTCTGCCCCCCAGGAGATGTTTGGCAATGTCTGGAGACCTTTTTGGTTGTCCCAAGTTGAGAAGAGGTTGCTGCTAAACATACTGCAATACACAGAACAGCACCCCCACCCCCCAACAAATAATCATCTGTTCCTAAATATCAGTAGTATTGGGTTGAAAGACCCTGGCTTAGGGAAAGCTACTTAGGGATTGAAATTGACCAGGGACAAAAGGTAGGGAGTTGGTGATGGGGAGGGCTACTACAGGGCAGAGGAAATGGAATAACTGAAGGCACAGAGACTGAGCAGGCACATCCTGGGAGATGTGGAGCACAGTCTGCAAGCTGCTATAGGGAGGAAGCCAAAGCGGTTGAACTAGACTTGGGTTTCTCCACACTGGATGGTAGATTTCTTCTTTGAGGCTAGGGGAAGCCACTGAGAGCTTAGTGGTCAATTACAAAAGTAAACTTGCATTTTAGAAACATCATTCTGATATAAGTTTGAGTAGTGTACTTGAATGGGGAGAAGGAGGGATATTTAGGTCTCTGAATACAGAGACAAAAACATTTCCAAACCTACAATAAATCCAAGAGGGAAACGTGACAAATGGGGAAGTAGTGGGGAGATGAGGGACAGTGGGGAACTCAGAGAGGTTAAGCAACTTGCTTTAGAATGCACAGCAAGTTTTGGCAGATCTGGAAATTTTGGCTGAGGGTCTTAGAGATAAATGTATATCTATCTATCTATCTATCTATCTATCTATCTATCTATCTATCTATCTCAATAGATATCACAGGCTGCACAACTGCTGAATTCCCTTACGGTTCTTTCTTAAACACTACCTGTAGTTGAATTTTCTCCCTGATAGTAAGAACTGGATTGTCATTATTACTGTTATTTTATTTTCCACAATAGCCCTATGAAATTGATATTATCTCCAGTTGATAAATTTAAAAACTGAGATGCAATGATGTTAACTTGCTCAATATCTAATAGATAGTATATCAGTTAGTCATTAATGCATAACAGAGCGCCCCCAAATCAATGTTTTATTGCTGCTCATGAGTTTATAGTTGGTTGGGTGTCTTTCCTGATCTTGGCTGGGATAACTCAGCTCTGTTCCACATGAAAAGGCTTTGGTGACTGGAAGTGAAATCCCTTCACCGAAAGTTGCCCTATCTGTCAATTGCATTAATAAATAGCACCTATAGCAGATGGGACTGGGGCTGGGGGTCTGAGAAAGGGAAGTGGGAAGATGATACAAGGAAGAAAAAGGGGTTTCAGTTGGGGTCTTCAGCTCTCTTTTCTGAGCAGGAGAGATTCTGATGTGGCCATGAGGCTTGCATGGTACACAGGCAAGGTGGGGGGTCAGAATTTAATGAGAGTAATTTCAACTGAGGTCATGAAAGTGATCTGAGGCTCAGTGAAAAGGATAGTAACAACACAGCAAACACACTTGCTACTGCTTGGAGTTGTTCTGGAGTTGATATGTGAAGTACAGGTCAATGGTGGCCCAGTCATCATTTTTGAGTGCCCTAAACACTCCCTAGCACATCTTTGGAAAGTGGTATCTCTGAAAGAATAACAGACAAGTTTCTCATGGCTTTTTTCCATAGTGTCTCCTACTAGTCATTGCTCTATTTGTGCCAGAATCACCTCTGGTTTGTATTAAACGCATAGATCCCTGGATATCACCTGAGCATTAGACTCTTTGGGATTAGGACTTGGGAATCCACATTTTAAACAAAGTCTGTATCTGATTCTGCTGCATTCTGAAGATGAAAAGCCACTGATTTCTACCCACCTTCAATCAGCCCAACCTGCGTCTCCACCTTTGGCTTATTCAGGTGAAGTGTGTGAAGGGTGGATAAGGGTTCTGGGCCTGTCTACCCTCAGGTTTCTTGTCAAGACTGAATGAACTTATATAGGGAAGTACTCAAGGCATATAGAACTGGCCGATCATGACCTTCTTCCCCACTGAGTATTGACAGAGCCCCAAGCCCTCATAGCTCTATTCTGGTCAGCCACGACACTGCTGGAGCTGCCCCCATGGGATAAATAGACTGCCCTGGGCTAAGGGATGTGAAAACATACACACCATGATGATTAGTTACATAGTCACCAACAATGAGTGTTTCCTGAAATGATCTGCTGAGAAGGAGAGACATCATTTTTCTGGTAATCTTGATCCAAAAAAAGTACATTCTGACTACAGTCATGAGGAAACATCAGACAAACCTGAACTGAGCGACATTCTACAAAAAATTGCCATGGACTCTTCAAGCTGTCAAATTCACAAAAGACAAAGGTAGACTAAAGGATTGAGCATAGTTGAAGAATGATGAAAGCATCGTATCACTACATTTTTTTCTGTTTTCTTGGAAATACCCCTGGTGAGCCGCATTTTAGTTATCAGTTATGGAGACTCCTCTGAAGATAGGTTACTTGGAACACACTCTGTGAGACTAACTGAGGACATTCCAGGTATGAAGATATAGGAGAACAGGTCTGGAGAAGGGAGTGTCATCCTGCGAGGCCGCTAAACCTGGGTGGGACATCTTGGGATCTCTGGGCAGAGAAAATCAAGGCTGTATGAAGGAAGGAGTGAGGAGCCCTGAGATGGACTGGAAGAGGGAGGCTTCTACTCAGGCTCAGCTCCAGAGTCCTGGGTCCCTGCTCCTCTGGGTGACTTGAGCGGGTTGTTTCCCAATCATTCAATAAATATTCATCAGATGATATCAAGTGCCAGGTGCTTTGCAAGGTGCTAGCTATGGCCATGAGCAGGACTAACAATCCTACTCTTGAGGAACTTCAAGTCTAACAGGGAGGTTGGCGTGCAGACAGAAAGGTAGAAAACCATTAGAGGGAATGTAGGGACTAGAGCTGAGTACATCAGCAGATCCCATCCTTACTGGGGGATGGTCATGGAGGGATTCCTGAAGGAAGTAAGGTCTAAAGCTGTGATCTACATGTTAGATATGAGTACAGCAGGTAGGGGAGCTTTCCCATCTGCAAAATCACAGGGTTGGATTTGATGGTGATTAAGATCCCTCTGACTTTATTTCATAACTGTTACCCCTCTAGCCTTTAATCCTTTCCAGATAATGATAGATTTTGGTCCAGTGGAGAATAGCACTTGTGTTTCTTCACTCTGGATCTCCTGGCATGATCCTTCTGGCTGATGAAGCATCTCTGCCAGGCTTCTGTTTATGTGACTCTAAGCAGAATCAAGGGATTGAGACATTTTGCAAGCAGAAGGACCAGTTGAGAGCAATATGTTCCTATGGGGAAATAAAAGAGCTTATTGGAGGGGACATAATGGCTGTGAGAATTGAGAGCAAAACCTTTAACCTTGGCACTTTGCAGAGTGTTTTGTGTAAACCAATGTTACCTGAATCCTCTCTGAGTAGTTCTTCCCTGGGTAAGAAAGTGATATCAAGTGCCTTGGATGCTGAAGGTGAGAGGGGAATGATGACAAGCCATTTTGGCCTGGTTGGCAAACTTCAAGGCCTAATTATAACTCACCAGGACCCTCCTATTCAGAATAAGCTTTCAAGACGCTAGGAACAAAGAACAGGAAATCATTGCAACATGACTTAAGAGGGCCTCTACTTCCCTGATTTAGACATTGTGCTGAGTCAGGGAAGAGGCAGTATTATCTGGGGCCCAGGCTTGAGCTTGGGGACACGTCAACCTGGGTCCTTAACTCCTCTAAGCCTCATTTTTCTCATCTATTAAATGGAAGTTTTGACAGCGCTTTTCTCAGAGGATTTTTATGAGATTAGATAAGACAATGCAGGTTTTAGCATTCTCTTTGGTGCTCAATAAATGCTCAAGAAATGTTAGATATTCTCCTACTCCTCATAATTATTATTTCTATATTTTTTTGTCTTGAAACTAGAAAGATTTATCATATTCACTGTCAACACTGTTTCTAGCACAATGCTGTCATCAAAATAGGAACTCAATAAATATTCCATGATGAATGTATATGCATAAAGGTCAGAAAGAATAGAAAAATCAGACATTCTCCCTTCAAGACTAAAATTCATGCTATGTCATTCAATAATTCTGATTCATAGCATGTTTATAGGGCTTTTCGGTTTATAAACTGCCTAACATCTCCTTAGAAAATAGACATAGCTTGAGATGGGGTATGCTAAAAGGAAGGTGTATGGTAGTAATTCCCAAGACTGGCTGGACTACTGAAACATGGGGGAAGTCCATGGAAAGCACAGATTCCTAATGAATAAGAACATGTGGGAATAAATCCAGAAATCTGTGTTGTTTTTCTTTATTAGCAAGCTCCTTTGGAGAATTCTCAGACAGCCAGCATAGTTAAGCCCTTGCTGGAACCACATTCATGGATAACATGAAGCACAGGAGTACAGTGGAAATGAGAGCAGAAGGAGTTGGGGAGGGTCGGGGTTGGTTTCCTGGAGGAGGTGGGCCTTGAGGCAGGGAAAGTCATGAGAAGGGGCTTGCACCCAAGGCTCTCTTCTCACGGCCTCGTCCTGGTTGACCCTTACTGCCTTTTCAGGACTCAGGTCTAATGCTGCCTGCTCTGGTAAGTGTTTCCAACTCCATGGGATGGGCTTGGGGCCCCTCTGGGCTCTCGTCACACCCTGTGCTTACCTTATCATGTCATCATTCATTATACTGTTGTATAAATATTTTTATACTTACTTGCCTCCTCTCTAGACTGTATACTCTCTGAGAGAGGAGGGATTGTGTTTTGTCTGAGGTTGGCACAGTTCCTGGCACACAGTAGGCATACAGAAAATATTTGTTGAAGGAATGAAAGGTGATTGATTACAGGCAAGGGCAATAGCTTATGCTGAGTTTAGAGAATGGGATTGAGCTTGGCGTGTTTGAGGACAGGTTGGGAATAGAGAGGGTACGATTGGCTTCATGATGGAGCTTTAGACCTATTCCTTCACAAACATAGGTTGAGCATCTACGGAGCACCAGGCATTTGCTGAAATGGAAAGATAGGCTTGTAAACAAGAAATGATGTGCCAGGCAGTTCTGGGAAATGGTGTAGGGCAAGAGTAGTGAGCAGACCCCGGTGCTGCAGCAGCCCAGAGGGTGGATAACAAACACTGCTGAGAGACATCAGGATAAATATGGCTGAGGACAGGACAGGACATTCGAACCTACTCCTAATGGAGGGGTAAGAGTTCATCAGGCATTGGATATAGGGAAGGCAGGAATTTCTGAGACCTTTCTGTCTAAAACCATGTTGAATCCTCTATTGTAGTCAATCAACTTATACTTGAACATATCCAGGGGCTGGGAAGTTTCTGCCCCCAAGGCATCCCATTCGGCTTTGTATGATTCTGAATATTAGAGCTAAGACTTGTCATGCAGGCTGTGGTTATGATTTGGTGTGTATGTTGATGTATTTGAGGCTGTTTCTCTGACCCACCATTCTCCGTATTTGCATATCTTTGCCAACCTTCACTAGTCTTGAGCGTAATCTTTGCAAAGGACCATGTCCATCTTGCTCACCACCGTATACCTGGTATGAGCACACTTCCTCAACAGAGAAGACACCCCATAAAGAGTTAGTGAATGAATGAATGAATGAATACCAGGCCATAAAGACAGTGTTCCAAGAATAATCTGCTGCAGCCATAGCCTGGAATCTTGAGAATGGAAAAGGGCAGGCATGTGTTCTGAGACGGCTCCTGGCAGCCTTACATCATTAGCTCTGAGGTTTAGGGTTCTCTTGCCCTCATTGAATTCTTAAACTGTCTATTATTTCACGTCTTGCTTAACTTGGGAATCAGGAAAGATAGGTTCTGGTCCACAACAGTTGCTGGCGAGAGCTTACATGGTGTCAAAGAACAGCTCATGGTAGCTTAATCCAGTTCCTCAAATCTCTTTGTAACTTTCTAAAGAACTGTATCAAGGAATAAACCTTAGTTCTGCATTTAATGGTTAGTAGATAGCTGAGCAAGAGTGACTAGCTCTTTGAATTGAGTCCATGCTCTAATTGGGAAGTGTGTATGATCAGTGATTTCAAAACACAGTTTACTGTAAAATAAAAACAGGAGATCGTCTTATTTCAGTCATCTGAGAAGGCAGTGGAAGGGGCAATAAAGTGGAAGAGTGAAGACCTGGGTTCTTTTTTGGCTCACCCTTGACTTGATTAACAAATTTGGGCATATCAGTTCATCTCTCGAGGACTCAGTTTACCCTTTGAGAAGTGGAGTAATTAACTCTGGGTGCTCTGAGAGACTCAGGATCCCTGAGGGATTTGAAGAGAGGGGTGACATGGGTCTCAGTTCACTTCAGTAACTGTTTATGGCAAAGCAGAATGGAAAGTTTTTTTTTTTTTTACTGCTGAGACAAGTAGATTACTTTGATTAAATTGCTTTTCTTCAAAAACATTTTTTTCTGAAAAATTTAATTGCATTTTTTGCCTTTTTTTGCCTACGTTTTATGATGCAATTATGAACTCTTTTATACTCTTCAACTTCATTACAAACCCTGTTAAATATTCTTAGCCATATGGTCAAATTCACCAAGCATTGGTTTCTATTTTTATTTCCACCTGGGATCTTTAGGTGGCTCTCTAGACTTGCTTCACAGATGTAGACTTGGGACTCCCTTCACTCCTCTTCTACACTGGATCTTCGGATTCCTGATTCCTGGTTCCTTTTTTCTTTATTTTCTTACTTTGGTAAAGAACACCATCCAGTAGCTTCCTGAAAAGAGGTTTAAGGAAAGTACATTTTTGAGAACTTGCTTGTATGTTAATGTCTCTTTTTTCCATACTCATATTAAATGACAGTATGTGTATTCGTATGACTCTGGGTTAAAAACCTCAGAATTGGGAAGGCTTTGCTGTGTTGATTTCTAGCTTACAGTGTTGCCATATCTAATATCATATTAATTCTTGGTCTTTGGTACGTTACTTTTGTTTTTCCTTTTTTTTCTCTTTGCAGGTTTTAAGGTCGACTCTTTATTCCCTAAGTTCTGAAATTTGATAATAATATGCATTTTTTCCCCATTAATTTTGCTGGGCAGTGAGTTATCACACAGAATTTGGAACAGATACTTTTGTTCTGGAAAACATTCTAGTATAATTTCTAACATAATTTCCTCCCATCTGGTTCTTCTTTCCCTGACTTTGGAAAACTACATGTTGGATCTCTTAGATTGATCCCATAATTGCCTTATTTTTTCCCCTACATTCATTCCATTACTTGCTATAATTCATAAGAGATGTCTTCAACTTTCTCTTTCAACCTAACTATTGAATTTGTACTTCTGCTTTCCTGCTTCTAATTTATAAGACCTCATTCTTTCCCTATATATATGTTATTTTACAAACACTCTTTTATAAAGTATCATGCCATTTTTTCCCCTGGATATCTATGGATATCAATCATAGTTTGAACATTTTTTTTCCTGTCATTTTTTTCTACTTCCTCTTAGTTAAGTTACTTTATAAAAAAAAAGTTTATTATGGTCCCTGTTGTAGTTTGCTAGCTGCTGGAATGCAACACACCAGAGACGGATTGGCTTTTAATAAAAGGAGATTTATTTTGTTAGTTCTTCAGAGGAAAGGCAGCTAACTTTCCACTGAGGTTCTTTCTTACGTGGGAAGGCACAGGATGGTCTCTGCTGGCCGTCTCTCCAGGCCCCTGGGTTCCAACAACTTTCCCCGGGGTGATTTCTTCCTGCATCTCCAAAGGCCTGGGCTGAGCTGAGAGTGCTGAGATGAGGAATGCCGAGCTGCTTGGGCTGTGCTACAGTTGCGGTCTCTCATTTAAGCATCAGCCAATTAAGTCAAACGTCACTCATTGCAGCAGGCACACCTCCTAGCTGACTGCAGATATAATCAGCAACAGATGAGGTTCACATACCATTGGCTCATGTCCGTAGCAACAAAACTAGGTACGCTCACCTGGCCAAGTTGACAACTGAATCTAACTACCACAGTCCCTATCTTATCCAAATGACTGGTGATCTTTAGTGGCTCATTCAAAGTTAAGGGTGACATCCTAAAATGCTGACTGGAAGTCCTAAATATCCATGGGAGAGGTTTGGCAACTGGTAGGTGCATGCCACTGAGGTTGATTTGGTGGGGACCAGATCTTTCTGTTAGGAGACTCTCAGTACTTCAGGTGGTAGACCTTTTCACTGAACCATTTGGTTTCTCCAATAATCCAGCCTTTTACCTGGGAGAACATACCTGGATGACAGCATTCCTGGAGCCAGATGGTACTAGTGGAATGGGGACACTCACAATTCAATATATAGATTCTCGTTTAATTCCTTGTTTTCAGTATAGCTTTTTCCTGCTCTGCCTGGTGACTTCTTTAGTCAGGAGCTGCTCCATGTCAATTTCTCACATAATAAAGCAACCTGAATGGGGGAGGTAGTTGTCTGTCTTCAAAGAAGAATGAGGGTTGAGGAACTGGGACTCTAATTGCTTGTTATAGAGATTTCCTCCTATCCCCCTTGCTTTACACTCATCTTTAGTGAAAGTTGGCTCCTCAACGCACCATCCTTTCTGGAGTTGTACAGCAGGAATGAACCATATCTTATTGACATTCTTTTATGCAGGCATCTGGTATCAGCTTTCTCAGCTGTACTATCGTTACTTCCCTTTTCCAACTTCCAAAAATTTGTTGACATTCCACTATTACTTTTGTCTCTCATCCTTTGCCCTTTTTTGAATTTTTGTAATATCATTTTAAAATAGTTTTGAGGGAGAGAGCAGTAATGAACATACAGTTTCAACCCATCATTTTAAACCAGACACCCAGGTGGACATTTATTAAAGTGATTTCATTCTGTCATGCCTGAGACAAATTTTCTCCTATCTGTTACTTTATTACAATCTAAAATCATGAGGCTAAAATAGAACTGTTTCCTCTGATAACTATCTCTCTCTCCTTCTTTCTCATCCTCTCTTTCTATTTAAATGCAGATTTCCCATTAAAAAGCAAATCTTGAATTTGAAATAGATTTCCAGCTGGTTCAATTTGAGGTGCTGAAATTTGGCTGATCCAAGCATATTTTTTGATTCTAGGAGTCGATTGCTACTCCATTTCACTATGAATCAGAAATTTTCTTTTGCCCACAGCATCTTGTTTATTGAGATAGGCCAACTCTGCACAGGTCTGCACAATGTTGACTCCTCTTTCCCAGCTGTTCATTTTAAACTTATGGCCAATTACTTGGGAAGACTTGGGAAGACTGCTGTCCTCAGTAAGTGAATGTGAACCAGTTATAAGTTTAAGAATAAGGGACAGCCTTTGCATAATAAATGAGGCAGTATAAGGGAAAATTAAAAAATATATATATCACTCTATGCAGTTTTACTGCCAGGCTTTTTATAGATTGAAACAAGATGTTAAGTGCAGGTACATTAATGGGTGCTCAATCCCTATGGGAAATTAGAATATTTGGAATGTTTTCCAAATCATCTAGGTGAAGTTCAAAGAGGCCATGTAGTCTGTTCTTGATGTCCTTATCTGAGCCACCATGTGGTAAATGGGTCTTGGGCCTAAGGTAGGGTGGTCCTGAGAAGCTTCTCCTGATCCCTGAACATGGAGTGGTTGCCCATATTATGATCTCATAGCATCTGTCACATCTTTTATTGCAGCACTTGATGCTCTGAATTTTTGAAAATTACCTTTTAATTTTCAAAAATAGCATTCATTGCTTTTCTTCAATTATAAAATACATATATGCTCATTGTAACAAATTTGAAAAAAATACCAAAATGATCACAAAAATAAAATTAAAAATACTTATAATATACAAAATTCTGAGATAATCATTTTTGCTTGAGCATATTGACTTTAAAAAAGAATTGGATAAGAATTACATGGATGGAAACCATGCAAGCAAGAAGACAGTGAGTAAAATATTTAAAGCATTGAAAGAAAATACCCACCAACCTAGAATTCTGTATTCAGTGAAACTATCCCCCCTTCAGATCTGAAGGAGAAATAAAGTCTTTCTAAGACAAATAAAAACAGAGGGAATTTGTTGTCGGTAGGCCTGCCTTGCAAGAAATGTTAAAATAATTTCTCTACAAAGAAGGTAAAGATATGTTAGAAATGCAGATTTGCATAAAGAAAGGAAGAGCATCAGAGAAGGAACAAATGAAGCAAAATAAAATCCTTTATTTTTCTTATTCCTAATTCATCTGTTTATTCAAAATAATAATAGCAATGTGCACTGGGCAAGTATAGCAAATAGATAACTGAAATGAATGACAACATAGTTAGAAAGAGACAGGAGGGAGGAATTGGGAATACTCTGTTATAAGTTACCTACTTTACACATGATATGGCATAGTGTTATTTGAAAGTGGACTTAGATGAGCTGTAAATGCACACATTACACACTTTAGGGCAACCACAGAAAAATTTTCAAAAGAACAATAGTAGAGATGCTAAGAGAAGAGAACCATATAAAATATTCAATTAAACCAGAGAGGGCAGAAAAAAGAGGGGAGGATAAGAAAGAAAGACCAACTACAATGAATAGAAATAGTTATAACCATGGTAAATATTAATCCTGCTAAATCAAAAATCACTTTAAATATGAATGGTTTAAGTACATTTAGACAGAGGCTGACAGAATAGATAAACAAGACCCAACTCTGCCTTTAAATTGTCTACAAGAAATCCACTTTTTATTTATTTATTTATTTATTTTACATGAGCAGGCACCGGGATTAAAACCGGATTTCCAGCACGGCAGGCGAGAACTCTGCCTACTGAGCCACCATGGCCGGTCCGAAATTCACTTTAAATATAAAGACAGATAGATTAAGTAAAGGGATAGACTCTAAACAAAAGAAAGCTGGAATAGCTGTATTAATTTTAGAAGAATAAAACAAACAAACCAGACTTGTGAACAAGAAAAATTATTCAAAATAAAGAGGGACATTACATAATGATAAAGGGGTCAATTCTCTAAGAAGTAACAGTTCTTGACGTGTATATAACTAACAACAGAACATCAAACCATATGTTGCAAAAACCGATAGAACTGTAAGGAGAAATAGACAAATCCACTATTTTAGTTGGAGACTTCAACCAGTCCCTTGTCAGTGGTTGACTGATATAGCAGGCAGAAAATCAGTAAGAATATAATTGAACTGAACAGCATCATCAGTCAACTGGAACGAATTGACATTTATAGAATACTTCATCCAACAAGAGCAGAATATACAGTCTTCTCAATATTATGTGAAACATTCACCAAGGAAGAACACATTCTTGGCCATAGAGCATGTCTTAACAAACTTAAGAGAACAGAAATCAACAAAGTATGCCCTCAGATCACAATGCTACTAAACTAGAAATCAATAACAGAAAGATGGGTGGAAAACAACAAAATATTTGTAATTAAACAACACACTTCTAACACATGGGTCAAAGAAGAAGTCTTAAGAGAAATTTAAAAATATTTTGAACTAAATGAAAATGAAAATACAACCTATTAAAATTTGTGAGATTCAGCAAGAGCAGTGCATAGCAGGAAATTTATAGCATTTAGTGCGTATATATGCAAACTCATAGAGTCATAATCTAGAATATAGGTGTGCTGGTTTGAAACTGCTATGTACCCCAGAAAAGCTATGTTCTTTTAATCCTAATCTAATCTTGTGAGGTCAGACATATTGTTGGATAGGATCTTTTTGATTAAGTTGTTTCTATGGAGATGTGACCTGCCCAGTTGTAGGTGGGACCTTTTGATTAGGTAGTTTCCATGGAGATGTGATTCTACCCAGTCAAGTTGAGTTTTGATTAGTTTGCTGGAGTCCTTAAAAGAGCTGACACAGGGAAAAGAGAAAGCTTAGATGCAGACATTTGGAAATGCAGAAACCCCAAGAGACACCAGAAGCTGATTGAGCCAACAGAAGCTACACAGGAACCAGAGCCCAGCAGACATCACCATGTACCTTTCTGTGAGATGCTAAGCTAAGAGACGAAACCCAGAGTTTTGCCCAGAGCAGCTAAGTCAAGGCCCACAGATGCTTAGAGAGGAAGCCACTGGAATCAGAAACTGGAAGCAACGGAACCAGGAACAATGTCCAGCAGATGCCAGCCACATACCTTCCCATGTGAAAGACACTGACCTTTCTTTGGAGTCAAGGATCTTTCTCTGGATGCCTTAGTTTGAACATTTTTTTTGTCGCCTTAGAACTGTAAACTTGTAACTTAATAAACCCTTTATAAAAGGTATATTGCTGTTCTAGTTTGATAGCTGCTGGAATGTGATATATCAGAAATGTAATGGCTTTTAAAAGGAGGAATTTATTACAATTCTAAGGTATAAAAATGACCCAATCAAAGCAAGTCTATAAAAGTGTCCCAATTAAGGCACCAACAAGAGGTTAACTTCATTCAAGAAAGGTGGATAAAGTTCAGGGTTTCTCTCTCAACTTGAAAGGCACATGGCAAACATGGCGATGTCTGCTAGCTTTCTCTCCAGGCTTGTGTTTCATAAAGCTCCCCCAGGGGTGTATCCATCTCCAAAGGTCTCTGGCTGTGTGGGCTCTGTGGCTCTCTCCTCTCATGGCTCTGTCATGGCTCTCTCGTCATTCAGAAGCTTTCTCCAAAATGCTTCCTCTTTTAAGTGATTTCAGAAAACTAATCAAGACCCACCTGAAATGGGTGGAGTCACAAGTCCATGGAAGCCATCTAATCAAAAGTTACCATCCGCAATTGGGTGGGTCACATGTCCATAGTAACAGTCAATAAAGCTCCGAGCCAGCAATATTGAATGAGGATTAAAGGACATGGCTTTTCTGGGGTCCACCACAGATTCAAACTAGCGCAATTGCATTCTGGCAGCGTCAACAAACTAAAACAATAGGTTAGCAAGAGTTGGGGTAGAGATAGGGAATTGGAAGTAAAGGCTTAAATGTAAAGTTTCTACTTGTAACAATGGAAATGTTTTGGTAAAGCATAGTGGTGATGGTAGCAGAACACTGTGGACTCAATTAACAGCACTGAAAGATACATTTGAATGTGGTTAAAAGAAGAGATGTTTGGTTGTATATATGCTAATAATAAAAATTAAAAAAAATTTAATGGAACTGAACTACACAAACAATGAACCCTAAGTTAAACCATGGACTATTAGTTAATAATATCATTATAAAAATATGCTTTCATCAATTGCAACAAATGTACCACACCAATGCAAGGTGTTAATAACAGGGCAGTCTATGGGAATCCTGCATTTTATGAATGGTGGTTCTGTAAACCCACAGCTTCTCTAGAGAAAAAAGTTTTGCAAGAAGTTACCTATAAGGGAGTAAAACATTTTAATTGGTAAGTTTAGTCTATCAACATTCGAAGTTATTACTGAAAAGTCATTTTTTGAATTCACCATCTTATCTTTTGGATTTTATTTGTCAGATCTATATACTCTTCAAGTCTGTGCCCTCTTCCTGACCTCCTTCTCCTGTCTTTTTTTTTTTTTTTCAACTGGCAGAACTCCCTTTAGTATTTCTTGTAGGTCCAGTCTTTTGTTGATAAATTATTTCAGGATTTGCCTGTCTGTGAAAATTTTAATCTCTCCCTCAGTTTTGAAGGACAATTTGGATGGGTACAGAATTCTTGGCTGGAAGTTTTTCTCTTTCAGGATCTTGAATATATCATACCACTGTCTCCTTGCCTCCATAGTGCCAGTTGAGTAGTCTGAACTCAGTCTTAGGTGATTACCCTTGTATGTAGTAGATTGTTTTTCTCTTGCCACCTTCAGGATATTCTACTTCTCTTCAACATTTAACAGACTGATTAGTATGTGTCTTGGGGGAGGCCTATTTGGATTTATTCTATTTAGAGTTCATTGGGCTTCTTTGATTTGCATGTTTATGTCCTTTTAAAGGGTTGGGAAGTTTTCCCCCATTATATTCTCAACTAATCTTCCCAGCCCTTTAGTCCTCTCTTCTCCTTCTGGGATACCAATGATTCTTACATTTGTGAGCTTTGTTTTGTCCATCATTTCCCTGAGATCCAATTCAAATTTTGCCATCTTTTTTTTTTTGCCATTTTCTGTTTTGAGTGTTTGAAATTAGTTGTCTAGTCCTCTAGTCCACTTATTCTTTCTTCTGCCTCTTCAAATCTGCTGTTGTGTGTCTCTAGTTGTTGATCTACAGCATCTTTAATCTGTGTGATATCTGCTATTTTCCTATTTATTCTTTCAAATTCCTCTTTAAGCTCTTCTAGTGTTTTCTTCATCTCCTTTATGCCATTAGCCATCCCATTTATTTTATTTAGTAGAGTTATATGAACATCTTTGATTAGTTGTTCCAACATCTGTGTCTCCTCCGGTGTTTTAATTTGACCATTAGGCTGGTATAGTCTGGGAATGGAGGTAAGTGCGTGCAGCCTTTATGCTGTGGTGACCTCCTTCAGGGGACAGGGAGGGGGAGGTAGGGTTCAGGCAGGGCTGGGTGAGACTGCACATGGGCAGGAGAGGTGGGTTGGGCTGGGGCAGGCATGCATATACTTGGGGAGGTATGGGGCAGGTACATGTGTGGGGTGGGGGTTTGTGGGGCAGGGATACTTGGATCATGGAGGGGGGATGGGTGATGGGGTTCAGGTGAATGGGGGGTGGGTGAGTGGCGGGTCGCGGGGCTGTGCTGGTGAGGATAGTGGTCCAAAGAACGCAGCCTGGCTTACGTCCTAGTCCCCATCTCCTGGTCTGTGCACTCCTGAGGGCTTTGCCAGTAAAGCATTTTAAAAAAGAAGAGAGGAATGATCTAAAATCAGTAAACGAAGCTCCACCTCAGGAAACTCAAAAAGGAAGTGCAAGATAATCCTAGATATACAGAAGAAAAAAGTGATGATAATTAGAGCAGAAATCAATGAAATTGAAAATGGAAAATCAATAGAGGATATCAATGATACTTAAGCTGGCTCTTTGAAGGCATAAACAAAATGAGTACTTCTAGCTAGGCTCACCAAGAGAGTAGACACAAATTGCAAATAACAGAACTGAAAGAGGGGTCATCACTATTGAACCCATGGATATTAAAAAATAATAAAGAATGTTATGAAGAACTCTACGTCTAGATAATTAATAGCTTAAATGAAAGGAACCAATATCTTTAAAAACACAAGCTACGAAAATTCATACAACGAGAAACAGATAGTCTGAATAGGTCTAAACTACTAAAGAAATTGAATCAATAATTAATAATTCAAAAAGACAGCACAGGTTCAGATGGTTTCGATGGTGAATTCTACCAAACATTTAAAGAAGAAATTGATGGCAATCTTCACAATCTTTACTAGAAAATAGAAGTAGAAGAAATATTTCCTATCTCATTCTATGAGTTCAGCATTTCTGTGACACCAAAACTAGATGAAAGACACTATAAGAAAGGGAAACTACAGACCAAAATCTCATGAACATGAATGCAAAAATCCTCAACAAAATATTAATAAATCCAACAATATGTAAAATTAATTATACACTAAGACAACATAGGATATATTCCAGGTATGCAGGTCTGGTTCAACATTTGAAAATCAATTAATGTAATCTAACATCTCAACAGGATAAAAAATTTTACAAAATCCAATACTCAAATATTAAAATCCGCAGCAGAATAGGAATAGAGGGCAACTACTTTAATTTGATAAAGAACATCTGCAAAAAACCTATACGTAACATAACTAATGATGAAAAACATATGCTTTCCCTCTAAGACTTGGAAGAAGGTAAAGCTGAGCCCTCTTAGCACTCCTATTCAACATTGTACTGTAAGTCTTAGCTAATCCAAGTATACAGAAAAAAAAAGAAAAGTTAAAGAAATTGAGAAGAAAGAAATAAAACTCTGTTTGCAGATGCCATGAATGTCTATGCACAAAATCCTAAAGTCATAGAACCTCCAGGAACTAATATGTGAATATAGCAAGGTTGCAGGATGCAAGATTAATATACAAACATCAATTCTTTCCTATATACCAGCAATAAACAATTGGAATTTGAAATTGAAAACAAATTACCATTTATATTAGCACCAAAACTTAAGGTATTTAGGCATAAACATTACAAAATATGTACAGGATCTATATGAAGAAACTACAAAATTATTATGAAAGAAATCAAAGAAGATCCAAATAAATGCAGGGATATTCATGGATAAAATAAGTCCATGTTAGGATGTCAGTTCTTCCCAACTTGATCAAAGATTCAATTCAATCCCAATAAAAAAATCCCAGGAAATTATTTTATGGATATCAACAAACTGACTCTAATGTTTGCAAGGAGAAGTCATGTTTTGAGGCACTCTACTGAGGATGTTTTAATGGGCCCAGATCAATGCAGTGTAAGTCTGGCTGGGCAGGCTTTATGGAGGAGATGTAGTGAGCTTTGAAGTGGGGGACAGCATTTAACTGGAAGAGAGAGATGGATAGGTGTTGCATGGGAAGTAAGGGAAAGCAGCATGAAAGAAGTCCCCTCACCATCTTGCAATGAATACTGATTTGGGGAATGAAAATGAGATTGCAAAGAACTCTTAGGAAGACCTTAGGGAATAGACTTGCCTTTGGAAGTCATTTGAAATCTCCCATGAAAAAGGAAGCCCTTAAAAGGTATTCAGCATTCTCTGATTGCCAAATTTATGGAAATGACATCTCCTTTAGCAATTTGACAATTAGAGCACAAAAATGCTTAAATAGAATTATTGAATTAATTCACCTCTGTTGATATGCAGAACACTTTTCCCTCTTACATTTATTAAAGTACTAATTGGATGGCAGATTGTAATTAAAAGTCAATATTAAATTCTTTAAAAGTATCAGCTCAATCACAAGGAAATCTAGCCTATGAATTGAATATGCATCTAATATTACAGGTTCCGGTGATTTAGGGGATGTCATATCTGTTTTGCTCAAGGTGGGGTTTTCCTAAAACAAGGTGATGAAATATAATGCCCAAGATGTCCAAACAGAAGTCTCAGTGTATTTATTTATTCATCTATTCATTCAGTCAACATTTCTGACTACCTGATACATATTTCAGGCACTGTTAGGTATGAAGAAGAAAGATACAATCTTTCTCTGTTCTCTGTATAGGAGAAGGCAGAAAAGTTAAAGATTATTTACAAGACAAGTGTTTGTTTTGCAATGGTAGAGCTGCATTCAGAGGCTAAGGGTGCATAGAGTAGGGAGTTTGGTCAGATAGGAGACTTTTGAAGGATTGTTATAATTTAGCTAAGCAGGTCAAAGCATGGCCATATGCAGAGGTCTAGCACCAGAGGGGAATGTGGTGAAGTCAGGACATAAATAACAAAAAAACCAATTTCAACAGCAACAGTGAGAACACCAAAAGCAGCTCAATATGGCCAGAATAGAGTGTGGTTAGGGAACATGGTGAAATAAGGCTGGAGTGGGAGAAAGAAAGCACTTTACAAAGGGACTAGTTGGCCAGGTTAAGAAGCTTGGATTTCAACCTCGGGATAATGGGGAATTGATGAATGTATTGGTTTCTTAAATGCTGCCAGAATGTGATATACCAGAACTGGATTGGCTTTTAAAAAGGGGAATTTAATAAGTTACAAATTTACCATTCAAAACCTATAAAAATGTCCAAACTAAGGCATCCAAGGAAAGATACCTTAGGTCCATAGGTCAGGAACACTTCCCTCAGCTGGATAGTCACGTGGCTGGCATTTGCTGGTCCTTTGCTCCTGGGCTCCATGCTTTTAGCCTCTGTTCCTGTGGGGGTTCCTCACTTTGCTTCCCCAGGGCTGGCTTTCATTTCTTGGTTTCCCTTGGTTCTCTCCAGGTTATGGCTTGCTGAAGATCTCACAATGATGTCTGCTGGGCTTCAAGGCATCTCCAAACAGCTGTGTCTCTGTTCTCTGAAGCAACTATTCTTCATGAGTCTACAGTGGCTCTCTCTGTTAGCTCTGAGGCTTCTGTCATTTTTGTCATTTCTGACTCTCTTCAAAATGTTTCCTCTTTTAAAGGATTCTGGTAAACTAATCAAAACTCACCTGGAATGGGTGGAGTCACATCTCCATCTAATCAAAAGATCATACCCACAATTGGGTGTGTTACATTTCCATGGAGATAATCTAATTGAAAGTTTCCAACCTACAGTATTGAATCAGGATTAAAAGAAATGGCTACTCCCACAAGATTGAATCAGGATTAAAACATGGCTTTTCTGGGATACAAAATACTTTCAAATTGGCACAGTGGAGATCCAGGAATGAACACTATCAGCATTGTTTATTTATTTATCTATTAACATATTTAGCAGAAAATACAGAATCAAGAAATTAAAGAATATACAGAATAAAAGAAAATGGCTCAGGGATGAAAACCAAGGATTTGTGATTGCCATTACACATCTCCATTACTCATCTCTGCTTCTTTCTCTTTCTTTTTGAATGTTGGTCTCAACCTCTCCCATTGCAGATGGCTTTCCCCACAAGGCAGGATATACAAAAGGGAGGTTATTTTTTTTTTCGGTATTTGTATCACAGTTGTACAGAAGGATTCTAGATTTCAATCACTCTTACCAGTGATGCAAAATACCTGACAGCACTAGGTTTGAAAATCTCACTCCAGAGAATAGATAGGAGGGCAGAAAGACCAGAGGCAGGAGGGACAGAAGTGATGAGGCCAGAATGATGCAATGACAGAGGATTGGTAAGGAAGGGGTGGGTTCAAATTTATCAAGGAGACAGAATTCACAGAATTTGGGGATTGCATGAATGGGAGAGGAGAGGAAAAGAGGGCTGTGAGAAACCTATGATGCTACTTAAGTTTCCTACTTGTTCAACTGGTTCAAATGGTGCCATTTAATGAGGTTTGGGGGAGAATCAGTTTATCACAAGAAAGAGGAAATTCAGTCTTTTTATTTTATATTCCATCATTATGTAAACCCTTTATCTGAAATTTTCAAAGACAATAATTGTCAGCATTGATTTAAAACTCATATAATCAAAAGAAAACTTCATGTATATTAACCAAAAGTAGTGACATCTTTCTCATGAAGGTCTTCATTCACAGACTAATGTACAACTTTCCAATAGTTAGGCAGAGAAAGGCCTAGGGTGATTGTGAGAATCAGAGAGAAAAGGTGTTTGATGCCTAATAAGATGTCCCAGGAATGGATTGAATCCTTCCCCTGATGTCAATGGGGCTAAAAATGGTTTGGACTAAACCTAAACAGGTAAATCTTTTGACAAGTTGTTTTTGTCGTAAAAGAGAGTTAATATCTTCATAAGTATACTAAATAGAATAACACTGCATGTATTTTGTTTATAAATGAACACAATTCATGTTTTTCATTAATTTGGATTGTCCCCTCTGGTAGTTTGAGTTAATGGCATTCACTGGGCTTTGACTTGGAACATTAACCAACAGTATTTATTAGCATATATTGCATCTTTGTACATCTTCTTTCCTCTGTCTCAAATATACTTTATCACATTTCCTGCTAGACAAATTCTAATTTATCCTTTAAGACTAAATTCAGTTATCACTTCTCCACTGGGAAAAGTTTCCTTAGGCAATATTATTCATTTTTTCCCTACATGCTTCCACTTTGTTCAGACCTCTATCAAGTGTTAGCCAGGTAGTTATGAGCAGGAAGTTTGACTTGTGACCTGTGTTCAAGTGTATGTCAATGAAACATTAGGCAAGTTACTTAACTTCTTTGAGCTTCAGTTTGCACACTGTGCCAAGGGGTTAATAATAACACCTTATGAGGTTATTGGCAATACTAAATGATATAATGCACGTGAAGTACTTAGCACAGTGTCTGGCACATCAATGCTCAATAAATGATGAATGAGTGAATAAATGAAGTAATAAATATACGCATAAAAGAATGGTTCAAGAGATGAGTAATTTACCTATCTTTTGGGTTACTGAATGGTGATCATTCAACAATGGAAATTCTGACATTCAGATTAGGTCTTCACATTTATTGAGCAGTTTGAAGTGTCAAGTGGGGATATTGTTGCTCAGTACTGTATCCCTTTCTTTCTAAGTGTGGTGTTATTTCCATTTTTCATGAGGAAAGACCAAAAAGTTAAAGTACTTCATGGATTGTGCTGATTGGAATTTGGGAGATCCTTGTTTACTTACAGCGTTCTTCAATCTGGAGAAGGAAAATGATGTTAACAGAGGTCACTGTGACTGATTTAGAGAGACATGTTGGAAATAATATCCTCAGTCATTTTTCAGAGCTATCAAAACCCCAATTTGCCCTTCCAAATTTACGAGAGGCAGCATGTAATTTGGCTCTTGGGATCCAATGGCCTGGCCTCTGCTCCTGGATCAGTGACTTAGCTCTAGACAAGTTTTATTTGCCTTCTCTGAACCCTAATTACCTAAGATTTCTTCCAAGTAGGAAGATTACTGGATGTGTAAAATCCAAAACTTAAAAGTTAAGATATTTGAGGAGGTGACTCCATCTTATATGATATTCAACACAATATCTCTTACCATAACTAGGTGCTCAATAAATATTTGCTGAATTTTTTATATTACACTCATAGCAGAGACTATACATTGACTACCATTTCCCCCTTTTCCTTTACCAACAGAACCCCACTCTAGGAGTAGCAAATGTACCCAGCTGTAAAATACTGTACTCCCCAGTACACTCGAGGATCAAGAGTGCCCATGTGAGAGAACTCCGGTGAATAAGATGAAGCTGAGGATTTCTGATTAAGCAAGAGCTCTGCTCCACATGGTTACCAAGAGATCCAGACTGTTGTAGGCTCCACTATTTTGTGAGGCCATAAAATTTCAACACGTGGCTGCGAGAATTGTCATGGCAGAGACAAATGGAGAGAGAAGGTGAAGGTGAAGACAAATGAAGAGAGAAGGTGAAGCATTAGATGCCTCCAATTCTAATTGAAACTTATCACTGCCATTAGCAGAATGGAAGGGCCCAATCAAAACATTGCCTTGGTTTAGAAAATGTATATATATATATATATATATATATATATATATATATCATCCTGAAGATTCCTTTCATTGCTTCTTGCCCCTCTCTGATCTGCCTTCTACCTGTTCATCACATCGTACCTCTATTTAAGACCTTTTGGAAGCTCTGTACCTCATACATAAATTATAAACGACTTAGCAAGACATTCAAGTCCTTTCCTGATCTGGCAACCCCTCTTGCAAACCATCAGCCACCCTTGTCATGAGCCTTCCTTGAATCTTGATCATAGAGCTAGGCTGAACTGCTTTCAGTTCTAGGTATAAGCCATGTTTTCTTCCATCTTTTGGCTTTCATATACTCTGGTCTCTCTGCATGTAAACTTTTCTCTCTCTCTCTCTCTCTCTCTTTTTGTTCCATAAATTTTGATCAGACTTCAAACCTCAGATCAATTGATACCAACGGTTACTTTCACTTCCTGTGAGTCTCTGCTATGGGCTCCTTTAATGCATTGCATTTACTCTTTCTCAGCCCATTGGATGATGGGCTATTTAAGGGCAGGGTCTGAGTCTTTTAATCTAGTGATTAGCACAGTGTTTAGATTAGAACACAGTTGAGACTGTTGTTTCACTGAGTGAATAAATAAAGGAAGGAATAATCTTCAAAACAGCCCCATTTCCTCTGGCCTTGTCATTGGCCACTGGCAACCAGGCAGCTGGTTGAAAGGCTCTTGGTTTCCTTTTCATGCCACATGCCATGTTTCTTCAAACAAAATGTCTGAAAGTCTCATACCATTGAAGAAAATTTGGGCTAATTTAACATCCAGGTAAATGTAAAATGTTTAATCATCGAATGTCTGGATTTTTTCCTAATTGAATCTGACCTGCCTTAGGCAGTCGGCAGCCTCCTTATTGCATACCTCTGTTGATACCTGGGATACCATTTTCCCCCAGCAGTTAAAATTTTATTAAGCATCTACTAAGTATTATAAATTTATGTATTTATTTGTATATGTAACCCCAACCGATGCTTATAATGTGCTAACTGTTTTGGACCATTCTTAGCAGCTTGCTCAAAGTTTCTCAGCTAGTAAGTGGTAGAAGCAAGATTCAATCCAAGTGCGTCCAAACCCTACATTCTTGCCAGACTAAATTATGGACTCTGCCTTCTTCCCAGTTGGAAACGTCAGAGTACTGTTGCTCCTTCTTTTTCTCAACTCTACATCTTAATCATGGCCAAGTCCTGTGAATTACATACCTTTAGAGTTCTCTGATCACACCTATTTTTCCCTTCCTTGTGTTCCTGGGCTAGCCCAGACCCTCATTACAAAGAAGTTCCTTAATTTCCAGTCTATTCCTTTTTCCTTTTTTACTCTGCTTAGAAAGTTATAATTGTAAAGTGCAAAACAACTTGTGTCCCTGAAGTGATTCAGAAATCTTCAGTGGTATCCTATGTCAGTAAGGCCTGAACTTTGCAGCTGGACATTCAAAGCCCTCTGAGCTCAGACACTGTCAGGGATTGGAGTCGTCATTTGTACTTTCCAGCATCCCTTTCTCCCTCCTTTGGTAACAGCACCCTCCTTTCTACAGCACCCATGACTCCTCTATTCCATGTGGTTCTGCAGGTGATGTCCAGCCTAGGAATCTCATCTCCCCATCTCCAGGGTGTATAGGAGACTTGGCCTAGTTTTTTC
>PVIY010001136.1:92451-112107 GCA_004026745.1 Myrmecophaga tridactyla
CTCCTTACCACCACCCCATGAGGTAGGTATTGTTCCTCTCTTCTTTTTAGATATAAATTCCATGCTCATAGATGTAAAATAAAACGTGTCCAAAGACACACAGCTAGCTAAGTGGCAAAGCTGGGTTTCAAATTCAGGTCCAACAGATTCTAAAACCCTTGCTGCTTTGATTGTTTTTGTTGACATGTGACCCTTAAACCTGCGTGTAGCTCCCCAAATGCCAGTCTGTGTAAATAGGGAAGTACAGTCATTTTTCTGGGCGCTTTGTTCTCCTATGCACACAGAATCAAGGGTATGAGTGCCTTTGTATATTCAGCTCCCATTTTTGTCTAATTCAAATGTATTTGTGCAGTTTTACATTTATGTACTCTTTCCCTAGTTTCTTTCTAAGCAACTCAGGGACTGTGAAAATTCTTCTCACCAGGCTGCTTATGACCTATTCACGATAGGTCCATTCATCTTACAGACTGGGAGGGTGGATGGGACTTTTCCAGATGGCATTTCTTAGGAGACAGTAAAGATGGCAAGGAGAACATGTCTGGAATCTAAATGGCAGCTGTTTGAATAGAACAGGAACATTAGATCTAGGAGCAAGTAAATAACTAAGGTGGCAGCTTTATTTAATTAGTTTACTTTTAATTATATCCAGAGTGAATATATAGTGGCCTGATTTGATAATTCATGAGATAAGAGTGTTCATTGCCAATTAAAGGAGAATCTCAGGAAGAGCTCCAAGATTTAGTGTGTCTGTCTGTGAATCTCAGGAAGAGCTCTAAGATTTAATGTGTCCGTCTGTCTACATGTATGTTTTACCTTCTTATTAATGATCCAAATTACACCCAACTGCGTTTAGCTGTGTTCTTACCTATGATAACTTTTTACTGTTTCTCTTGTCCATATTAAATGCTACAAATTAAAACAGTATGCTTTTGGATTTTAGATGTTAGTTTTATTCATAAGATAGTTTTTCAAACAATTAAGAATGAATTAGAATTCTATACTCAATCTTCAGCTTCAGGTGTTCTGCATCTGCAGTTTAAGAATATATGAATTACAATATTGTGAGACCTCATTATTTTGACAGACGTGCTTTTCAGGTCCCTCGCCCCTTTCTCTGACCTAACTCCTATCACACTGGTTTTAATGCAAGCATCCTGTCCTTCAAGAAGTTCTAACCTCCTCGGCACCAGCATCTCTACTTTCTGATGTTCAGCACACTTTCGATTTTTTTATTCAGTACTTTCTAACAAGATTGTAAACACTATGCAGTGCCTAAAACAGGATCTTGCACATTGTACATGTTTAATACACATTTCTTGAAATATGGAATGGGATATAATTCCCTGTGTCATGTCATCAGAGTCATTCAGTTCATGTGGGCTGGTAGAGAAGTGGGAAATGGGGTGTAAGTAGCCCCCCGTTCGTCATCCCTGAGAAGAATCAACTCATGCCATTCCTATAGTGAGCCACTGTACCTGCTGGGAATTCATTTTAATCCTGATGAATTTAGGAACAGAAAGAAGGTTGCAAAACACTTTTTATCTGTACTTCTATTACAGTGCTTATCCTCTTATATTATGGTTATGTATTTTCATATCTGTTTCCTCCATTGAACTTTGAGATACTAAGGGGTGGGGATGATGTCTCATTGCCTAGCATATTTATTGGCACATAGCATTAATAAAAACCACAGTATTCATTGTGTGCTGGCTATGTGTCATGAATTATACTAAGCATTGCACATATATTAATGCATTATTCCTCGTCATATCATATGGCACTATTATTGTATCCATTTTAAATATGAGAAAACTGAGGGTAGCAGGGGTTTTTGGTAACTGTTCAAGACCATAGAACCCATACATGATAAAGCAGGGATTCAAACTCTGGTTATGCAGCTCCAGAGACCACACGTCTAACTGATATTCTCTCTCAATATCTTTTTGAGGTAAATTCAGTTTGAGATGAACAAGTAAGCCCCTGTTTCTCTGAGGTCTCAAGAGAAAGAGACCCAAGCCAATTTAGACAGGGAAGAGGGAGTGAGATGACCCCACCCAGGGGGCAGGCCAAGGGAGGAGGGGGACACAGCAAGTCCCCCATGCTGCCCCCAACCCTACCCTGCTGCAGAAGTTTAAACTCAAGTAGAGTATGCTTAAGTAGTGGAAGCAGTGAACACCTAGTAGGGTTTGGACCTAAATGTCTTAAAGCTTTAGGGTTCTCCAATGGGGTAGCCATGGCGGGTGATGGTCCTCGGTCTCATGGGGTCCGTCATAGTAGTTAAGAGCAAGTGAGGTGCTGGTAGACACCTGGCTGGTGCCGCACAGTCCCTGACTCATGGGAAGTGCTCAGCTAATGACATTTCTCCAGCACCACCACGGGGGAGTACTTGAAATATTGAGAGCAAATGCTGGGACCACAAAGACCGGGAAACTAGTGCCTGCATATTCTCACAGAGCTGAAGAGTCTGGTTCGTAGAGCTAAATGCTCCTCTCTCTCTCCCACCTAACCCTTCCCTCCTGCCCCCACTCTGCCCCCAGCTGTATGACTATTATGGGAATATTTGGTCTCCAGAGAAGGCTGAGAGTTGTCTGGCAGAGCAAGAATCCTTTTCCACATGGCTCGTGGCCATTTCGGTGAAGAAGTAACGTCTGTTTCTATTTCTCTTATCCATTAACTTACGCAAGGCGCTCTCTGGCTAATTGAATTCACTAGAAGGCTGTCTTCTGTGATTAGGCGTCCTGCAGCCTCAGCTGAGAGGAAGAAGAGAACAGGCAGAGAGGCAAACGTCTTGGTGAGAGCAATTCAAACTGCTGCTAAATTTAATCTGAACATTTCTGGTTCTGTTCTCCTTCAGCCACCTGCAGGGATATTTAAAATGCTCATGACATATCAGCAAGGTAGGCAGTGTGCCAAGAACAAGGCTGCCCATTTTCTTTGCATTTTATGTAAAACACATAGCTGAAGAAAAAAGGACCACAGTACCTGCCCTCAAACATGGCCTGTGAAATGGGTGTTAACATCAGACTTCCCCAATTTTCTTCTTTTTCTGGACAGAAGAAAACTTGTAGACCCTATGCACTCTTAGTTGTGGAGCTTTCATCTCATATTATATCAAATACATTAATCCGACTAAATCTTGCATGATAAAAAGTTTAAAATTTCCTGTGATGAATTAAAGTTGAGTGGAAGATTTGTAGACATACAATTAAGTGTGCATGAGGTTTCTTTTAAAATTTTGGACATATATATCTTTTTCAGGCTCCCAAAAAACTCATAGGCGCTAGTCCTGTGTCCATAGTGGCTGATAGATGACACGGTCATGATTGGGCCAAACTGAGGGCTAAAGAGATTGAGATGTTTAATCGTCTGGCCACCATTTTGAAATTTGCTGAAGTAGAAGCAAAGAATGCTGCTGTATCATAGCTAAGGGCACAGTCTGTCTGATCATCAGTTTCTTAGATAAGCCTCTCAGTTGCTGCCTTGTTAAAATTCAGATGCTGATAGTACTTAATATTTGTTTGTTTGAATAGTGTATGTATGGTGCTTTGCAATGTGTCAACTTGTCTAGGCTGAACTGCATTTTCCAGCATTTCCTCTCCTGCATGTCTCTGGTAGGGTTGGCCGTGGGAGGGTGTCTCGTGGGGGACCTGCAGAGTGCAGGCAGAGCAGCTGCCATTTTGAAGTCACACACATGGCTGGCTCACCTTGCTGGTGGGAGGTAGCAGTCTGTCATGCAATGGCTCTGCCCTCTCCTGGATCTTCCTTCAGCTTCTCTGACTCCTCGGCCAGATGTGTCCATTCGGCTCTAGGACAAAGAGCTTCAACTTCTGCGGGACACTCATACTGCCAAGATCAAAAACAAAAACACTGACACAGGTTTCAATCCATCCTGATGGGTTCCAGCTCGTTCTTACTGTCCTCTCCTTTACATCCATCTTCCCTTCCTGACGGTCTCTGCTATGGACTTCGAGCGCCAGCATCAGTTGTGAAGTGAGTAGCCTTATAGAAACTTCTTAGTGAGCTCCCTAAATTGTGTACGGTCAAATCCCTGTAATGAATTCATATATATATATAATGGTTCTGTTTCTCTGATTGAACCCTGATGAAACAGTACCTAGTCATTATTGTTGTCTGAAATGAGATAATGCTTGTAATTTGCATGGTACAGGGTCTTGGCCTCTATTAAGTACTTATTAAACATCCCCATTACAATCTCAAAAACTGGACCTTATTTGGGTAACAAACATCTCAATCCAGCACCTAACACGAAGCCTGGAATATAGCTGCTGCTCAATACAAGATTGTTGAATGCTTTTCAAGAGAGAGAAACTGGACTATATGTGACAATACATGGAAGTTAAGGGGGATAGTGGAATCAGTTGAGTATTAAGAAAGCTATCTTAAGAATACCATTTTAAAGAAATACGATATATTATTTTCAAGTTTACAGAGTGTTCACCTAGGGCAGCATTACAAACTCTAAATTTAAACTGTTGCCAAGTGTATTCTTGGACTGGTTTACGTGAACAGTTAGACTGATACCTAATAAGTGTGTTCAAATAAAACAGATGTTTCTATGGCATTTGAGAATAAAACTATTCTCTTAAGGGTTTTGCAAATTCCCACAAGTTTGTTCCTGTTTCCTCTCTCTCTGATCTGGTTTCCTCTACATCCTGAGTGGAAAGTTCCTTTTCCCCACTTGGCCTCCTACTTCTTTCTTAGCAGATGATCTTGTTTCCTATTTCACAGAGGAAAATAGAGGCTCTTGCAGTTTGCTGTACTTCTAGTTCCCTGTAGCAGGTATGTGTGGAGCTAAACCCCAGCTCTGCTTTGCCCTGACCTCATCTCAGTTGAAGTGAGAAAGTGGTTATTGTCTGCATAGGATCTAACCTCTCCCTTAGTGCTGGAGCCCCATTTCCTTTGGTCTCCTCAGGAACTTTCCCCGTCATAAATTCCTTATCTTTTCTATACCTTCGGTGTCTTCCTTTTAGTGTCTCTTTCCTGTTAGCAAATAGGAATAGTAACAATAACAGGCACACCTAATATTTAATGGGCCAGGCAGCTTCTAAGTATTGGTGTCCTATAACTTATTTAAAGCTCAGAACATTTCTGTACAATTGGTGCTGCTATTACCTCCATCTTCAGATGAGAGAAATGGGACCCTGGGAAGCGAGCGAACGTATCAGAGGTCACACAGCCAGAATACGGAGCTGAGGTGTGACTACAGGGAATCTGGTTCCAGAACCTAAGCTCTCCACTGCTACAGTTTCTTTGCTACATGAGCAAATGCTCAACAAAAAGAAACGTACCTCATTTCCACCGTCCGCTTCTGTGTATACTCAGAACTGAGCACAGAGCTTTGTGCTTTGTGGGAGCTCACAAGGTTTGCCAATGACAGGCCTGCTTGACTGACCCCTTTCAACTTTGAAAACCTCATTCAGGCATCCCTTTCCTAGGCCAGGCCTTCCTTATCTCCAGGTAAAATCACTCACTGCCTTTACTATATTACTTCTGAACGTTGTGTAATCCATTTATTTTATTACTATTAAGAACAATAATAATAGTGATGGAGCACTTATCTATGCGCTCAGCCATATACTTTGAGTTTTACTCCTAACAGGAGACCTTATTGCCTTTAAGCTTGCCAGCAACCCTATGAAGCAAGTACTTTATTATTTGCATTTTATGGAGCCAAAAATCCTCATGTTTCGAGGTACTCTGCAACACACAGCATGGCATGAACAAAACTATTAGGACTTCTGTCTTAAGTCAATAACCTGGTGGGAGGGATGGACATTAAATTAATAATTTTACAAACAATAACAAAATTAGCGTTTCTTGAGAGATTGCTGTATTTGTCAGGTACTCTTTACATCTTATTTAAAATTTATAACAACCCTAGGAAGTAGGTGTTATTATCCCCACTTTACAGAAGTGGATGATAAGGCTTGGGGAAACCAAGTAATTTGCCCAAGGGTCCTACAGTGAGTGTATGAGGGTGTTAGGATCTGAACCCGGTCAGTCACCAGACCCCTGGCCTTGTGCTACCCTGTGCCAATGAGGAATGCTGGAGTGTGCACTGAGCATCACAAGGGTCTGGTTGATTGGGGGTGAGGGTGGAAGGAAGGCTTCTTTGAAGAGGTGACATGTGAGCGGAGATGAAGGATATGCTGAGGGTGGAGAAGAGCTCCAGCAAATAAGAAACTTGCAAAGAATCTAGTTCACTTGGGAGCAATTTGCCCTGCAGTAGAACTAGTCAACTTCTTAGCAAAGCCTGAAGTCAGAGTTTTCTCCATAATAAACCAACCAGCAGGTGTCACAATTTACCCAGGAATAACATAGCTTCCCAGGAATTCTATCTGATGGGCGGCTGTGACCTATTTATCCACTCCTCTTCCATTGCTTATCTGGTCTGCTGCTGGGCAGTCCATCCCTCCTGTACTGAAGGACGCGAAGGTGGGGATGAAGACTTCCAAAGCCTTGGTCCATTCAATGTCTTCTCGTCCCTTTGGCCAGGACCTTGTGCTGCTTCTGGGGCCGCTACCTGCACTGTGCTTCCTGTCATTGTTTCCTGCACTTCCTGGATCCCTCTTCTCATCACCTCTTGAACAGTCCCTAAGTGATGTTGGCTCTCTAGCCCTTTTGCTTTCATTACTACTGGAGAAAAGGACAAACTCTCATGGTTGCTCTGCAGCTTTGACTTCTATTTATTGATTATAAAATTCTATAGCCCTCCCATCCAACAGCTCCCTTAACTAGCCATGCTTTTCCTGTCTATCCACCTTCATTGCCAAAGAAGCAACTGCATTTGTACTTCAGAGTAGACAGCCTTACGGCCCAAAATCTGTCTCCCCGAGTTTAGGGGATCGGAGGTTTTTAAGGATTTTAGCAAGGGGAAATGAACTTGCATTTTGAATAGCAAGCTCAAAGTAGAAAAGAAGACAGTGTTATCATTATCATTTCAATAGGAAAATATAAGCTGAAAGGAGGGGAGGTAGAGCTATCACTTCAATACTAAAGGTGTGAGCCAAAAGGAAGGAAGTAGTTAATGGCTGACTTCATTAGCATTTGGGCCTTTAATCTACAAGAGAATGACCAGAGAAAGGGCAAAACAGCTCCTACAGCCACAAAGGCACAGGATAAGGGCTTTTATACTCATGTCACATATCAGGGCAGCTGAATTATAGTTTAGGGCTTTCTGGTATTATCCTATCTACACCTGTAGTCCAGAAAGCAAAAGGGAATGAATGATTCAGTAACCAAAATCATCCCTTAAATCCTAATTTCTCGGTTACAACATCAGAGAATATATTTTAGGGAGATGGTGGGCTCAAGCTAGGAATTAAAAGAGGTAGAAGATTAGGGCTTATTGAAGGAAGAGAGGGGAAAGAGTATGAGGGAAGGCAGGGAATGGAGGGTGGAGTGTCTGGGCATAGAGCAAACATGACACATGCAAGTATAACCAACTGGCAGTGACTGGGATTCTGACAGCAGTGGGCAGGTGGGCAGGGGAGGAAAAGGCAATTTATTGAGGCCTTGAAAGACAGTCTGGAGCATATTTGGGGCCAAAATCCCACCCTCAATATGAACAATCCAATGATACATGAAGACATTATAGTTTGAGGAAAAGATACACATAAAGAGTTGGGAGAGGACAAAACAAATATTTATCAAACACCAAGGACTATTGTAGCTGCTTTATATACACATACTTATATCGGTTAGGAATGCATTTGCAAGGAACAGAGCACTCAATTTGCAGTGGCTTAAATAAAGAGGCACTATTTTTCTCTTAAGAAACCTAGAAATTGGTACCTTGTAGCAGAACCACCCCCTACCCTTCAGATTTTTGTTTTATCACACTGCCAGAACTGTGTTATCTTGGTTAACTTTCACTGCAAGGGAGCTCAGGAAAGTGAGTATTAAGTTTTTCCAGCCTTTAAGGTGGAAGGTGCCAAGGGATAATGGAATTAAGAATGACAGACAACAATGACTGCCTCAATTACTTTGTTTACTTCTCACACCAAAACTGTGCAGATGTTAACATCATTTCCATGTTACAGGTGAGAAAATTGAGGTTTCATAGAGAAAATAAATTGTTCAAGCTGACACAGCTTGTATCTCAGACACTTAGAATTAAATCTTGGTCATTCTGATTCCAAACCCCTGTCCTTCACTTGAGTCCTGGCAGGCTGAGCCTGCCTTTGAACATGCATATCCCCAGACTGTCTTTCTCTGCCAGCCCTAAAAACAGGCTCCCCCAAATCCTATAAGTTGTATTTGGGAAAGAGAAATATGAGTGAAAAAATGTCAGAATCTCAGGAAGTTCCTTGATTCCTGTGATGGTGTTGGGTGGAGGAGGTAGACGGAGGCAGTGCAGAAAAGGAAGAGTGGAAAATTAAGCCCTTACTCTTTGTTCTAAATGGTACCTTTAGGGTTGGATATGCAGATCTGGGAGGGAGGGGGTAGCTTTTTATCTGGAGTGAACAAAAAGACTTAGAAATTTGATCTGTTAGGTTGGAGAAATTGCCTATGAAAAATACCATAGATACTCAGGCTCTCTGTGTTTCTGAAATGCACAGCTGACAAGCCCCACTTCATTGGTGGAACAAATAAGGGAAATAAAAGGCTTAGTTAAGTTTGACTGAGTGACATTTCCTATGGAGCTAGAAATGACAAGTGGTGATTTCCTGTCAATTATACCTTAGGTGACTATTTGACTATTTTAAAAGCAAATTGTCTCTGTTGAAAAAAACAAAAAGAAAATCAAGAAAAAGAACATTTCTGGGTGTGGTCTTTTACCCATTCTGCATGTGGCTATTTGGAAGAGATTTGAAATGGCAATTCCTGAGAGGTCCAGGCACCAGGGACATTTGGCTCACAGTCAATTGAGTTTCGAGAATGGGGAGAAGAATCATTAGTGACTGTGGGCCCCTCCTGCCTAACTGGGAAGCAGAGCAGCTCTGGGACCTCAGCTGATATTGGAACGACAACTCTGGCAAGGCAATCCCCAGTCAGGTCAGGGTTTCTAGAGCGAATCAAGGAGTGGACGCCCTTCTCCTTGGCCCCACTCCCTCAGTGAAGAAGACAGCTCTGAGAGCCGACAGATCTTTAAGTCCTCTGCCTCTAGGTTGCTTCAGCAGTTTTGTTGGATGTTCAGTTCCTTTGAGATTCTGGTAAGCCTTTCATGAGCCAGGACCATAACCGGAAAAGTGAATTCTGGAGAAATGATATTATAGAAAAACAATTTAAAGGATACTGCAAACCTTTTATCTTTAAGCCTGTGTACTTGGCCTTTCCCATTCTGACTGCAATCTCCTATTCTGCCACTCTTTCTTCAAATGTTCCATGTTTTAATCAGATGAGTTTGTTCGCTGTTCCCTTAAAGCCTACCATGATTTCTATGCTTCTGGGCTTTGGCTTTTCTCTCTGCCTTGAGTTCTCTTATCCCCACTCACTTCATGGTAAATACATTTTAGAATCAACTCAAATGTCACTCCTTGGGGGAGGCCCTCTCTTAACTCCTTTAGTCAGGAAGTCAGTCTTTTCTGTGGCCACAGCATGGCCTTAGCTGTGACATTTCTCATGAGACAGAGCAGTGGTTCTCAAACATTGAAAGCCTCAGAATTAGCTGGGGAGCTTGTTTAAGATACATATTCCTGGGCACCATACCAGAGTTTGGCTTCATACCATACTCCGTATACCTAGGGTAAAATGTGGGGATCTGCACTTTAAGCAGGCACCAAGGAGATTAGTATGTACCCTAATACTGGAGTCTTATTGTTCCATCATGTGATATGAGGTGTTATCTGACCATGCTTTGAGAAACTCTGTGGCTGCATAGTTATTATCCTAAATCATCAATTTACCTTGAACTTGCACTAAGGGCTCTGGGAATGGACCATGTCTCTAGCACTAAACACATTACCTGGCACACAGTAGCCCTAACAATTCTAGGGAGTAGGGGAAAAAGACAGTCATTTTACTAGCCCCATTTTACTGATAAAGACATGGAGACCCAGGGACAGACAGCTGGCACTCACACTCGGGCTTGAGGCCGAGCATTATGGAGCGAGACCAACATTTCACATGCAAAGATAGCACAAAAGAGGAGAAAATCATAGCATAGAAAAACTGGAGGGACGCTGGCACTTTTCTGTTCTGTTTAACCTTCTTTTGGGTTTTAGGCTATAATCTACCCAGGGCGTTTTTGCCCCCATCCCCTCAAGTATGCAGCAGATATATTTTGGGAGTCAGCTGGGATCAATTCTCCTTTCTTTAGATGTGCATCCCCACACTCTATTACCACAACCGACTCCAGATTGACAGAACAATGTTTGTATGAGGAGACTTGAACTCTCAACTATGACTGACCCTGAACTGAATGATCAGATTCTCTGTTCAGAACTTGAACCAAGAGATCCAGATGTTGTCAGATGGTAATGGGTAGGAGAGTTGCAAGGTCATGTTCCAAGCAGAGTCATCACTATGGCAACACAGTCCTCCATGCAAATTGATGACAGAGGTTTCAGTAAGGGAGAGGCTTGCAGAGAAAGTGAGTGAGAGAGAGAAGAATGAGGTAAATTTCTCACAGAGGTAAGAGACCATGTGACTCCAGATAGGGGGACAACTGGATAGATGAAGGGGCTAGCTGCTCACATACTCAGTTCTCATGTGGTTCAGCTATAGCTCCTATCATTGCATTCTGTGAAGTGCTCTGGATTCCTTATACTCAATCCTTCTTATCTAAAACTAGCTTGAATCTGTTCCTTGAAACTTGAGACAATGGACAAATGAAAGCAGTCTTGATATCAATAAGGCCATCTGTTGTTCCCTCCCATTTCTCCCTGCCACTGAGATGTCCCATAGTAAGCTGATAAATCCTGGCTTAATTAGTTTTCATTCAATTTTGGGCTAAAATTGTTCCCTCTCCCTTTACTGGTTGATATATTGATGTCTAGACTGGGTCTCCAGTGAGAATCGAATTTGAAGAGCATTCAGAATAAAAGATGCAAATTCATTTGCATTCCAAGGTTAAAAATGCCGAACGGTTTGCTGTCTCTAGCCACCAAGCCCCACAAGAAGTCCAGAGGAGCAAAACCTAGTGAAATCTAGGCTCTGAATGCAATTCTACTGCACAAAACAAAACTGGCCTGAGAGCAGAAGTCAGACCAGTTACAGGCAGGCTTGTAGTCATGGAAGTCAGAGAGGAAACTGGGGATTCACTTGGCCAAAAGATTGAGTCCTGCCAGCACTATCAACTAATCTGTCAATAAATCAGCCAATTCATCAAATTTGCACAAGTTCACTGACTGACATAGCACATCATCAATAAAACACTATGCCTAGAGGACTGAGGTGCCACATGTGGAAACTATAGGTTAAGAGCCAGGCAGATTAACCCTGAAGTCTGTTCCACCCTACTTTTTCCTGAATGAGTTTGGGCAAATTTACTTAACCTCTCTGAGCCTCAGTTTTCTCATCTGAGGGTAATAGTATGTATCTTAGAATATTTTTGTATTAAGATGTGTAATGCAGGAAAAGCACATAGCAGAAAGCCTAACACAGTAAATGTTCAATATATGTTATTTTCATTCCCCACAGTCAGTAGCTAATGCAACATAAGAAAACAGAGATGTGTCTTCTTATCCTTCCTCAATTAATTCTGTCTTCCCCATAGCTGCCAACCAACAGCCCAATGAACACTTGGACCAAGCGTTGGTGTGGGACAGTAGGTAGTTGCCGCCCACAAAAAGCTCCTCAGGTGATTCACATACACAGTGAAGTTTGAGCAGCACTGTGGGCTAGAAGACACCATAGGAGTGGCTTTTAGTTGGCTTCTAATATGAATAATGTCTTAAGTCTCAACACTGACCTCCTGCCAATCAGTCAGGATGAGGGGAAAAAACTTTTATTTATTCATTTTTTTAAGTCTCTTTATTTTTTAATACTCTTTTGGGTCAAGGAATTCACTTCAGCTCCCATTACATATACAAATGAATTAGATTTCAAATGAAGGATAACACATTTATTTCATTAGCACCGTAGAAGCAATCGGTTCATCAGGTCTGAGAATGAGGATGTTGGGGAGAAAAGGTAGCTAGTATTTATGGGAAGGGCTCTGTTTTCTCAATATAGCCGAGGCTTCATGAAAAGTCTTGCTATCACTACTTTACAGATCAGAAACAGGCTCAGAGAGGTTGAGTAGCTGGTTGACTTGGGGATTTAAGTGCAGTTCTCCCTGCCTTTAAATACTATACCACACTGTTTCGGCCACTATTGCTGCTCACAAATTGATGTAAAACAGAGCAGCTTACAACAACCTGTTGATTATGCCCACAGATTTCTGTAGGTCAGGAATTAGAGACAAGGCACAGTGGGAATGTTTTATCTTATTCCTTAAGGGACAGGGGTGATGCCACGTCTGGGGCAGGACTCACGTGAAGGCACCTTCACTCACAGGTCTGACAGCAGCTGCTGGTCATCAGCCAGGACTTTAACAGGTAATTTCGACCAGAACAGCTACACCTGGTCTCTCCAGGTGGCCTGGGTTTTTCTCACAGCCACAGGTGGCCTCCGGGCTCGGTAATCAGATTTCTTAAACAAAGGCTCAGGGCTCAAAAAGTGAATGTTCCAGTGAAAGAAGCTGAATTGCCTTTTCTGACTGTGCCTCAGAAGTCAGGTAGCTGCTGCTCCACTGCACTCTATTGGTTACAGGCAAATCTCAATTTCACCCAGATTGAAGGGAAGGGGACAAAGACCCTACAGACTGAAGGAACCCCGGTGGAGTATACTTTGATAGAAGATGGTAGGTCATTTGAATCAATTTTTTTTTTTTTTTTTTTTTGCTAGCTGCTGTTACCCAGGACCACCTGTATTTAGTAGTGAAACAGCAGGTATGACCACAGGCCAGGCCACATCTGTAGGCAGAGAATGACTTGCTGACATCTTCTTCTGTCTTAGTAAGCTTTGACAAAGTAAATTGAACTTCCAATCTCTAGGATACATCAGCAAGAGCTAGAAAGAGAGCCAATATTCCTACTGAGAGCTGCTGGCAGGGACTGAATAAGTCAAGGTGAGGTCTTTGTGTCATTTGGAATGAAAATTCTACATTAGAGGTGAATATGGAGTAGTAACTGGAAGAGAGGTTGAAAGACTCACATTTTCCTATTATTTTTAGGATTCTCTAGCTTTTTTTTTTTGCACTTTCTTGAGCTGATTTGCTTTGATAAAAACTTCAGTTTTCCAAGATAATGTTGCTTCTTAGTTTATTAGAGTCAAATGTCGGGGAGGATATAGAAGAGAGAACTTGTAAATTGTTAGGGAGTCCAAGAGGAGAAAACCTTAGATGGGCCTGAATAAATTCCCCTTAGCTTTTCTCTGGTCATGGCCCGAATGCCCCCAACAATCCTCCATGAGCCTTTGGGAGATCTGAAAGGCAGTTCTAAATGGTTCACTGAATATGGAACCAATAGTCTTATGTAACTTAGTGTTCAGTGCTGTAAAGATCACAGCTGTCGGCCTCAGATGAGAATAGTGGACATAACAGTAATAGGAGTTGCTAGCATGTAGGAGGTAGCTCCTAGGTACCGCTCTCTGACGTCCAAATCACCTCGCTCCTGAGCAACTAGGAGAGTTTCTGTTACCTGAAGGCAGTCTTTCAGCATGCTTGTGGAATGATTTGAATGACAATGTGGAATTTGATGTACAAATTGCTAATGGGGAGATGTGAGTAAACATGCATTCCCCATTGTGCTGCCACACCTCCCTCCTACTGAAAATCACCAAAGTAAAGTTAAACCATCACCAGTCATCCTTTTCTGTTGTTGGGTTTTACAGTTTATGATCCTGCAACACCCCAGGGACTGATTTTCAGCTGCTACTTGAAGAAGAGGGAGAAGGACAGGAAGAAAGTAACATTTATTCCCCATCTACTATGTCCTAGGGCTTAGCAGTTAGCAATGTAGGGACAGGATTCTTTGAGAACTGACAGGGCCAAAGGCAGGCAGGAAGGTCAGGCTGGGGAGGGAGCTGACCCACATGCATGGAGGCTGAAAGGGAGCATGGCCATCAAAGTCTGTGTCCGAGGCAAGGTGCTGGCCTGAATGAGCATGTTCTGAATTACGAAGGATCTGAACTATCCTGAGAGCAGCTGGGAGGTATTGCAGCACAGCAAAATGGTCTTTCTGAAGCAGTCTTGACTTAGCAAGCTGCACTCGGCCTGGCTTCCCACAGGCTTCTGGGCAGACTGTGGTGGCTTCCCTGCATAAAGCTGCTCTAGTCACCAAAGAAGCATGAAGAAGGTGATATGAATTTTGAAGTGAGAGTAGCGAAAACATTTAGCGAGGTAATGATGAGGCACAGCCTTGGATTTCTAGTTTATGGAGATCCTGGCACAGACACAGCAGCAGTGCTGTCCCCAGGACTGACTCAAGGTGAAACTGGACGAGGTCCCAGACTCTAACCTGAACGCCTTTCTCATACCTCTCTCTCTCTTTGGGATAGGATGTGGAGGAGTGATGATTGGCCTGATTTTTTTTTTTTATGTTTTGTTTTCTCCAACTGATAAATAGCATTCATCTCCGTAATGGTTGCCCTCAGAAATTGGTCAGGGACTTTTCTTTTTGCATGGGGAAAGCAGGCTTTTGGATACTTCTCTGATTCTAGTTTGTGTATAATAGGTTCAGCGTTTCTCTTTCCCTGGTCTCAAGTGTCCCTCTCCACATTCATGGGGGCACTGTAGAGGTCCTGGACTCTGTGGTTAGGGGAATGGGTCTAGCGGGTTATTGCATCAGGCTAGAGAAGCCTACATGATGTGTGAAATCTCTTGACACAAAATGCTGCCAGCCTTTTGGCATTTCTTGTCACAAGGGAGATAGTGAGAATGTGGGTGGATGAGCCTAGACCTGGCCCATTCACCATGGATGGGATTGGATTTTATTCCAATTATTCAAGCTCGTCATATCCCTTTCTGTGCTGTCCCTTCCCATCCCAACTCTCCCATCCTATTCCATTCCGTCTGTCTCCTATTTTGTTAAGTTCTATTCCATTTCATTTATCTGAGTATAACACTCTATTCTGTTTACTGAGCTCCTGCTATGGACAGAACACCCTGTTTGCTGTCCCAGAGCACACATAGATTAGCATGACTCAGCAGCCCCTGTAAATGCTATTTGGGAGATTTGTCGGGTTGACCTCAATTTCACCCACTCAAAGTCCCTACTGATGCTGCTATTCTTGGTCTTTCTCCTTGGAGGCTCCTCCTCTACTTCTCCTCCAGTGAGACACTGTGAGATGGAGGAAAGAGCACCATGTGGAAGGCTGAAATCTTGGGCTTTAACTAGGTCTTATTTCTCTCTGAAACTCCAGAGTCTGCACAATACAAGACACAGTCTTTACTCTATACATCTTTGTTGATTGACTCCATGTTGGCTGAATGAACAACAAGCTGTGTGGCCCTGGACAAGACACTTCCCCTCTCTGGGTCTCAGTTTCCTCTTCTGCAAAATGGGCAGTGGCTCTCAGACTTGAGCAGGAATTCTGATTCAGGAGCTCCATAACAGGATCAGACTCAGAGACAGAATAGCGTAGTGATCAGGCACATTCCAATACCAGCTCACCGTTTACTAGCTGTGTGACTTTGTACAAGTTACTTAACTTCTCTGAGTCTTAGTTTCCTCATCTGTGAAAGAACATGTGTATAGCCACCTCATATAGTTTTTGTGATAATTAAATGAGTTAATATGTGTGGTGGATTGAATTGTGTACCTTAGTTTGGACATGTTCTTAGTCTTACATCAAGTTTTTTTTATAATATTCCCTCATTGTTTCTTTTTTTAAAGTTTATTTATCTGTTATTGATAAATCTTAACATACAAACATTACATACATGGTTTACAATCAGTGGTTCACAATATCATCACATAGTTGTGCATTCATCACCATGATCATTTGTCAGAACATTTGCATCACTCCAGAAAAAAGAAATAAAAAGAAAAAAACTCATACATACCAAACCCCTTACTCTTCCTTCTCATTGACCACTAGTATTTCCATCTACCCAATTTATTTTAACCTTTGTCCACCCTATTATTAGTTCATTCTCCATCTATATTTTTTACTCTGTCCATACCCTAGATAAAAGTATCATCAGACACAAGGTTTTCACAATTACACAGTCACATTATAAAAGCCATATCATTATACAATTGTCTTCAAGAATTAAGGCTACTGGAACACACCTCAAGTTTCAGGTACTTCCCTCTAGCCACTCTAATACACCATAATCCCAAACTGAATATCCATATAATGTGCAAGAATAACCTCCAGGATAATGTCTCAATTCTGTTTGACATCTCTTAGCTACTGAAACTTTTCTCATTTATCTCTTTCCCCTTTTTGTTCATGAAGGCTTCTCAATCCCTTGATGCTGGGTCCTGGTTCATCCAGACTTTCTGTCCCACATTACCAGGGAGAGTTACACCCCTGGGATTCATGCTCCAAGTAGGGGGAGTGGGGAGGGCAGTGAACTGACTTGTTGAGTTGGCTTAGAGAGAGAGGCCACATCTGAGCAACAAAAGAGGTTCTCTGGGGGTGACTCTTAGGCCCAATTTTAAGTAGGCCTAGCCTGTCCTTTGCAGGAATAAATCCCACAGGGGTGAAATCCAAGATTGAGGGCTTGGCCTATTGACTTGGTTGTCTCCACTGCTTGCGAGAATATCAGAAATTCTCTAAATGGAGAAGTTGAACACTTCCTTCTTTCTCCCTAGTCCCCCAAGGGGACCTTGCAAATACTTCTTTATTCACTGCCCAAATTACTCAGGGATATATAAGGGCATCACACTAACCTGGACAAACCAACAAAGTCTCACACCCTATTCAAAATTCCATGTACTTACGGTGTTCAACTTAAACAGCTCAGTATCTCAGAATTTAGAAATAACAGTTACAACTCGTGAATATATGTGACTGCTGTAAGAGCTTACAATCTAGGACCCTTGACAATAGGCCCCAACCTGATAACCCATGCTCTTGACTTCAGTTCACCAACTTTTTATAACATAGGCAGTCCATATGAGTGAGGCACAATAATATATGTCTTTCTGTTTCTGACATTTCACTCAACATACAGTCCCCAAGGTTCATTCACCTGGTTGCATACCTCACAATTTCATTGCTTCTTGAAGACAGTCAATACTCTCTGGTATGTATACACCATAGTTCCCCTTTCCATTCCTTAGTTGTCGTATCCTTAGGCTGTCTCCATCCATTGTTGATTGTGAATACTGCTGCCAAAGACACCAGTGTGTAAATTTCCGTTCATGTCCGACACTCAGTTCCTTCAGGTATATACTGAGTAATGGGATTTTAGAATCATATGACAACCCCAATCCTGACCTCTAGTGGAACCACCACACCGCCCTCCAAGGGGCTGCACCTCTCAATTTACCTACTGACAGTAAATAGGTATTTCTCTTTCTCCACAATTTCTCTAAAACTTATTTCTCTTTGCTTATTTTTAAACAGTTTTATTCACATATCATACAATCTAACCTAAGCATATAGACATGCCTTTACCACCATAATCTATCTGAAGACCTTTCCTTTTCTTCCACAGAGAATCTCTACCTCTTCCCCATGCCCCAGCCCCACCTATTCACATTTAGTTTTGGCAATAATGCCTTTGTTACAGCCAATGGAAGTATATTACAATGTTGCTGTTGACTATAGACCCTAGCTTGTACTTTTTCCTGTATACCATCTCAACACTCTGCATTACTGACATTCATTTGTTCTTCCTCATGCAAAAATGTTTTTTTTATTTTGTACATTTAATCACCATCATTGTCTATTCTATGCATTCTTAAATTTTCAGTCTTTATCCTCTATCTTTTCTTCTGGTTTCGTATGTGCCCCCAGCCCTTCCCCCTCTATCATACTCACATTCAGCTTCATTCAGTACTTATATTATTGTGCTATAATCAAGTAGTATTATGCTATCCATTTATGAATTTTTACAATCAGTCCTATTGCACAATCTGTATTCCTTCAGCACAAATTGCCTAATTTCTACCCTCTTTTTATCTCCTGATGACCTGTGTTCTTAACTTCAATTCCCCAAATTCACTCATTAATGTTAGTTTATATTAGTGAGACCATACAGTATTTGTCCTTTTGGCTAATTTCACTCAGCATAATGTCCTCAAGTTTCATCCATGTTGTTACATGGTTCATGACTTTATTCTGTCTTACAGTTACATAACATTCCATCGTATGTATATACCACAGCTTGTTTAGCCACTTCTCCATTTATTGACATTTGGGCTGTTTCCATCTCTTGACGATTGTGAATAATGCTGCTATAAACATAGGTGTGCAAATGTCCGTTTGTGACCTTGCCCTCAGGTCCTCAGCATATATACCTAGTAATGGATTGCTGGATCGTATGGTAATTCTATACTTAGCTTTCTGAGGAACCACCAAACTGCCTTGCAGAGCGGTTGTACCATTTTATGTTTCCACCAACAGTAGATAAGTGGATAAGTGTGCTTCTTTCTCCACATCCTCTCCAGCACTTGTCATTTTCTGTTTTTTTGATAATGGCCATTCTAGGAGGTATCAGAAGATATTTCATTGCGGTTTTTATTTGCATTTCCCAATTAGCCATCTTTTCATTTTCCTTTTAGCCATTTGTATTTCTTCTTTTGAGAGAAATACAGCAATTGTCTATCTGAAAATATTTTAATCTCCCCCTCATTTTTCTTTTTTTTTTGCCTGGGCAGGCACTGGGAAACAAACCTGGGTCTCTGGTGTGGCAGGCAAGAACTTTGTCACTGAGCCACCATGGCCTGCCCTCCCCATCATTTTTGAAGGACAATTTTGCTGGATATAGAATTCTTGGTTGGTGTTTTTCTCTTTTAGAATCTCAGATATATCATACCACTGCCTTCTTGCCTCCATGGTTGCTGCTGAGAAATCCACACATAGTATTATTGGGCTTTCCTTATATGTGATGGATTCTTTTTCTTTCGCTGCTTTCAAAATTCTCTCTCTTTGACATCTGACGATGTGTTTAGTAGATGCCTTGGAGTATATCTATTTTGATCTATTCTTTTTGGGGTATGCTGTACTTCTTGGTGCTGCAATTTTATTTTTTTCATAAGAGATGGGAAATTTTCAGTGATAATTTTCTCTAATAGTCTTTCTCCTCCTTTTCCCTTCTCTTCTCCTTCTGGGACACCCACAACATATATATTTGTGTGCTTCATGTTGTCATTCAATTCCCTGAGACCCTGCTCATATTTTTCCATTCTTTCCCCTATATTTTCTTTTGTGTGTTAGATTTTAATGTCCAGTCCTCTAGTTCACTAATCCTTTTTCTGCCTCTTCAAAACTATTGTACATTTCCATTTTTTTCACCTCTTGTATTGTCTTTCATTCCCATATTTTCTGTGATTTGTTTTTTCAAACTTTCAATTTCTTTTTGTTCACACAATGTCTTCTTTATATCCTCCCTCAACCCACTGATGTGATTTTTGATGAGATTTTCCAAGCCTGTTCGAATATCCTGAATTAGTTATTTCAACTCCTGTACCTCATTTAAATTGTTGGTTTGATCCTTTGACTGGGCCATATCTTTGATTCTCCTAGCATGAC